>OX638274.1:7307385-7310680 GCA_951806755.1 Brenthis hecate
GTGGTTCTGGTCTGGTGCGTACGCGCGCGGATCTGAAAAAGCTCGAGTATGAGGCCAAGGAAAAGGCCTTTGAAGAGTCGTTGAAGAAGAGAGCCTTCCGCAAGGAGAGTTCCTCTCAGCCTGCGGAGAAGGGGTTGTCGGCCTCTGTTGCCCCTGCTCCCTTAGATGTGGCCGGGATGCCGGCTGAAGAGTTAAAGGCGGTCGCTGGTACAAGCGTAGCGGCTATACTGGAGGTGGCCCTTAAGTCGGGCAATCTAAAGGGCGTCTATGTTAAGAAGCTCAAGGAGTCGGCGACTTTCCTGCAGCAGGCTGTGGAGGCACTTGCTGGGCGCACGGCGGCCGAGGAGATGGCGCACCTGAGCACCGATAACGCCAGGCTCAGGAGGGAGGTTGAAAACCTCAAGTCGGAGCTCAAGGCCTACCGCCGAGAGTTCTCCGACATGCGGGCCGAAATGTCTGCGGCTAAGTCGGGCCCGTCTGATGCAATTGGCGGGGATTGGCTGGAGGAACTAAGGGCCTCCATAGTCGCCTCTGTGGGCACCTTAATAGATGGCCGGTTTGCTGGCATAGAGGAACGGCTCCTTCCAGCGAAGACGTTGCGTCCTCCACTGGCTGCAGACAGAAGGCGTGAGGCTGCTGCGAAGGCCACTGTCTCCGCGTCGGCTCCCTCTAGTGGTGCTTGCGCGGTGCCTGCGACGAGTGTCACATCGGCAAAGGAAGGTTTGGCGTTGGGCAAGCGTAAGCCTTCAAAGAAAAAGGCGGCTGCTCCTGCGCGCCCAAGTCCACCGGTGCAGGCTCCATCTGTCTCGGCTCCCCCTCCTCCAGTAGCAGGACCAAGCAACCCAAGCGACTCGGGAACGGCGACGGGGGAGACCTGGGCTACGGTAGTTCGGAAGGGGAAGGGGAAGGGGAAAGGCAAGAGGTCCTCCCCTCCAGTGGCAGCGCCCAGGAAGGCAGCGCCCAGTAAGGCAGCGCCAGGGAAGAAGAATAGCGCGCCGCCGAAGCCAAAAGTAGCGTCTTCACCGCGCTCTGCGGCGGTTGTTATTACGCTGCAGCAGGAGGCTGCGACCAGGGGCGTGACATACGCGCAGTTACTGGAGAGGGCGCAGCAATCCGTGGACCTGGCTCAGCTGGGTGTAACAGGGGGGCTGTCTGTGCGGAAGGCTGCCACGGGGGCGCGACTCCTCGAGCTTCCGTCCTCTGTGTCTGCTGAGGTGGCGGATAAGTTAGCCGAGAAGCTGCGCCAGGCGCTGGACGGCTTGGCGTCTGTCGCCCGCCCGGAAAAAATGGCTGATCTTAGGATCAACGGCCTGGACGACTCAGCCACCAAGGATAAGGTGGCTGCTGCGGTTGCGCGCGTGGGCAACTGCTCCCTAGAGTCGGTCCGGGTCAGTGAGATCCATACCGGGAAGGGTGGAATGGGCTCAGCTGTAGCGAGGTGCCCTGTTAAGGCGGCCAAGTTAGTGGTGGACGCTGGCAAAATTTTGGTGGGCTGGTCTGCAGCCAAGGTTCAGGTCCTGAGGCAGCGCCCATTGCGCTGCTTCAGGTGTATTGGCATTGGCCATACGGTGCCGGTATGTCCATCAAAGGTGGAAAGAGGGCGCCTGTGCTACCGGTGTGGTGGTGAGGGGCACAAAACGGCGAATTGCACGGCGAAAACAATACGCTGTGCCGTTTGCGCCGATGGGGGGCGCCCTTCTGGGCATCTAATGGGTGGGAACGATTGTAACCCACCCATTACGAAAGGCAGGGCGGCTCATCAGACCAGAGCCCGCCCTAGTGATGGAAGCCGCCAGGCTGGGGAGGAAGCGCAGATGTCATCCTAATGCCCAGACATCTTCAGCGCTTCCTCCAGGCGAACGTCCACCACTCGCGCTTGGAGCCTGCCCCCCACGGACCCCCCAGTAGTTGCACCTTGCCAGTCCATGGCCGGAGTGGGAGAAATTGACACCCCTGCGCGGCTGGCCTGCGACAGCCCTATTTTGTCCCTGCCACGGAGTCGCCAATCGGTGGCCCTGGGGACTGAGAGGCGCTCCGTTGGTCCCGCTAGTGTCTGGGAGCCAGCAACCCACCGGCCCACCGTCTTATTCGGCACTAATCGAGAGGGGCCCAGGGACTAGTTGTGGCCTAGGGTGGCGGAGGCAGCTACCCAGCGATCGTTTGCCGTGTGTACTTCTCCACCCAAGACCGCAGTCTGGGCGCACGTTGAGTTCGAGGTTTTTTCTGCGACTCCGTCCGCGCTGCGGTTTTGCCATGGGTGTCCGCCGAGGCCGCACAATCGTCCCTCACACTTCAAAGGCGACTTCAATCGCACAAGTCCATCTGGCTTCTGGGGGGACAGACCCCACTATACGGGCACGCCATCGTGGACGAGCCGTCCAGGTGCTGGGTGCCTACTCCTCCGGGCTGTCCCTCCTGTCAATGTGGGGCCACGGCCTTTTCACTTGCCGTGCGGCACGCAGGGGGGGTCCATGTGGTGGACCCCCCTAACCGTTCGCCACCCCCGCACGTCGCGCCGCAACGTGTTAAACTGGAGGGTAGCGGAGGATGGCCACTGGGAGAACCTGTCGGACAACAACTACGACGGATTTGACCGGTTTTCAAACCGCTTCCGGTGACCAATGGACCCGCCCCCCCCCAAAGGAGCCCTCTCGTGCACGTTCCCGAGGGTGGGCCCTTGGACCGGCTCGATCTCTGAGATTGGCCACGGGAGACCTGGAGGCGGCCATTGTGAACGACTGGGTGCTCCCAGGGGAGTGTGCGTGGGCGCCACAGCTCCCCCCCCCCCCTGTGAAGTGGGAGGAGCTGGCTGGCAGCCATGCGCAGACGCTGTCCTTCACACGGGTTTGCGAGTCCCCTCCGATGCGAATGCAGCTGAGTTCACGGCACGGGCCCCACCCCACGACCGGCGGCGCCGGTGCGGTTGTATTGGTGGTCCACGCCCGAAAATTGCGAGGGCTTCGGCGCGGCCAGCCACCCCCACACGCACCCAGTTGGCAACGTGAGGGCATATGTCCGGTGTCCGAACGGAGACACATAACGGCTCTGGACCCCGAAAATATTGTGGCAGGAGAGCCAGCTGCGGCTCTGGACTATAAGTCAGCGAAAAATGGCCTGACAGCTCGACTAAGCAAGGACCAAGGCGGGTGCCCGTCAAGAATTGGCATGGCCGTGGCATCACGATCGGGCATCCGTGGCCGGCCGCCCTTACATCAGCGCGCCGGAACAAGCTCCGCGAGCAACGGCGTACACCGGTCACGGAGACCACGCCGCCCGACCCGTTCTCCTTCGGCTG
>OX638275.1:1800000-1952500 GCA_951806755.1 Brenthis hecate
GAAATGGTCAATATTATCGACACAGAGCCCAAATATAGTTTTTAAAATGTTTGTCTGTATGTATGTCTGTCCGTCTATTACCGCATTAGGTGAAAATAACTGAAAGGATTTTGATCAAATTTAGTTTGGTGATAACTGGTCATCCGGGCCAATATAGGCTACATTTTACTGCGGGATAATGTCATATTTCTAGATAAAAATACTAAATTTGGTTAGAATAAAACCACGCCGCCAAACTATAAAACTTATACTAAATAGGCAATAAATATAATATAATTATAAACTAGCTTCTCTTGAAAAAAAAGCTAATAACATTAGGCGGAATTTTAAATAAATATAAAAATATCGCGTTTTGCTATCGTTTTGTAAATGATGCCAATGTTCCGTATAGCTGTAAATACTGTGTTGTTGTTCTAAATATGTTTAATATTCACACAATTTTATTGACCACAAAAATAAGTTTGTGTTTCGTAGGTACTATTTTTTTAATTTGTTATGAGAGTTATTTTTGGTATGACAACATGAGAAAGCGGATAATTAAAAATGGATATTCCATATCTCAAAAACTTATTACACAAAAAATAAGTATTTAAAAAATTCTTTTTTATTTTCAGATTTTTTACACTATTGCTTAAACAAACGGGATGAGGATGATGGCCACAATAGGTACAATGTTAACGACATTAGAGTCATATAAGTCATCTTATAAAATATTACTTAGAAATGTTTACCTTATTTAGTAATGTATGTTATGGACACATTAAATTTTCGCTTACCCAATTTTTCTATTTTAAGATCAACGCAAAAATTTAAAAATAGTTTTGGCTCGCTAAATTTTACCCATCCTCGCTACGTAGGAAGTTAATATTCTATAGTTTATATAATCGCTAAATATTTCTTAGTCAATAATAATTACTAGAAAAGAATTATCAAAATTGGTACAGACTTCAGTAATTTAAGTCTTAAGAGTTAATCGCCAACAAACAAACCTTTCCGTATTATAATATTAGTAAAGAAGTTGCGTATCTGACACTATTTATGCTCTTGAAGCAATATTACCAAATTAATCATAAGATTAAAACTCCTCCTTTGTATTGTAATGGTATTGCCAACATCCGCCATTCTTTTCCCATTTGCGATGCACGATGAAACTGGTACAGTACACCTAATATTATGTACAAGCTAAAAGTTTGGTTTTCGTTCGTTTGAACGCGGGCAATACTTGTAAACAATTTTTTAAGTATATATTCTCTTAAATTATTGTAAAAGTTACACCATCAAGTAAACTATTAATTTATTATAATTTTCTTGTTAATAGTTTTTATTTATCTACTTCTAATCATAGAAATATAATCACAATTCTATATAAGTAATACATCTGTCATCTATAAATACGTTACTTATGTACACATATAATAAAATTGTAACTAAGCCGAATCTGTACATTAAACATTTTTTGGAAAATCTTATTAAAATAAACATTATTATCGATACAGAGGCCGAATCTATAGTTTTTAGAATTTTTGTCTGTCTGTCTGTTTGTCTGTCTGTTACCGCATCACGAGAAAACCACTGGACAGATTTTGATGAAATTTTGATTATCCGACTCAACATATAGGATACTTTTGACCGCAGGAAAATATCTCATTTTTGAGAAAAAATACAAAAACTGCAATGTAAGAGTGTACTAATATGTAAAACCTAAGAATTTGGTCTTTGGTCATCAGAACGCGGGAGGAGCCGCGGGCATTTCTAGTTATTCATATAATAACAAAAACGCCATCATTTTTACGGACTTAGTTGTTAATCTAAATTTTGTGTTTGAACAGTACATAAATTCTGTTATTACGGGATAACGGCTTAAAAGTGTAAAAGTCAGTGCCATAGGATCTGCTGGTGGCAACCCATCCATCTTTATCATTTGGGATTACCTGCGTCAAGTCAACTGAATGTGACTAACGGGCCTACTCATCCCCTCATAAAATGCTTTTGAGCCAATGACCGTGATAATAAAATTGATGGGGTATGATTTATTAGTAAGCAAACATGATATTATTATATTACATTTTAAATATATATTATTTATATATTCTTGTATGTATCTGTATATTTAAAACTGAATGAAAAATAAAATAAATAAATATAAAAATAAAAAATAAAAAACCCGACTGCATAAAAGCTGACTAAAAGGATGAAAACAAGTTCACGAAGGAATATAGTATTATGCAGTCGGAGACATACACGTTTCATCCTTGCCGCGTGATGTACATACTCAAATGCATGTCTCCGACTGCATAATACTATATTCCATGGTGAGCTTGTTTTCATCTTTTTAGTTAGCTTTTATGCAGTCGGGTTTTTTTTTTATTTTTATAATATATTTATTTATTAACATTTTTAAGTAGAAAAATTAGCGAGAATTATTGTTGACCAACTTTAAATCATTATGTATCCTAAATTGGTATTTAACATGAAAAATGATGAAAGAAACCTAAAAATGATTTTTAAATGCCTATTCAACGATATTCCACTTGACATAGTTCGTCGATTTTCTTTTAATTTTTTCTTTTTTACATTATGAAAGTAGCAGCTCCCATAAATTTTTTATGTAACCTATCTAAGAATACTTGGACTAATAAGACAAATGTAATGATACCTTAATTAAAGAAATCCATCGAGTGGTTTGGAAGATGAGGGAATAAACAATATTACAAACATACAACGATAGGCGCGAAAAACATAACCCTTTCCTTGCAGTCGGGTAAAACTCTCTTCTCGAACGTTTGTGTGCTCAAAAATAGATATTGCGTAAAATATTGTGGTAAAGTATAGATTCATCATTATTATTCATTAAATTGTTCAAAAAAGATTTAACCTTTATTTTTTACTAAACTTTATTAGATTGTCATCGAAATTATCACTTTTTCCGACTTATTGATTTAACATTTAAGTTTTTATTAAAACAATGTTTTCTTTTATTTAAATAGTAATTTTATAAGTAAAGAAATAGACTTCACCATTAAATTTTCATAAAAAATGGTCAGTTAATTGGTTAGTAACCCTAAAAAATAATTATCAGCGAAAACAATTTGTAGAGATAACCGCAATGATGAGTCGTCAGGAATAGCCATAGAGTATATTGCTACATATATAAACTTAGTATGCAATATCTGAAGTATCTCATCTCTGAAATTGCTTTACCTGTAATTTTAAAATACATAAATTTATTGCACGTCATACTTTAAACAGCCAACGGAAAAAATATCTCTTGAAAATTCTATAAGCGCGAGTCAGATTTAGGTAAAGATGCAATTTCGTTTAATAAAAAATATAATATTAACAAAAATAAAATACTCGACATATACTTACCTACCTGAATTCTTATCATAAATTATTTTTAAACATATACATAAGTTGTATAAATTTTCGTGATCCCCTCTTAAAAATGTTTATTTTATATCCTACTTAGGCTTGGAACTTTTTTTTATAAAAATTGGCGCCTGCAATCCGCCATCTTGATTTTTAACTATTTCTATATAGCCTATATGACACCAGTGTTATCAAGTTGAATTTAACATCACAATCGGTTAAGCCGTTTTAGTAATTACAAATGAACATAAGATTGGATATTATGTATTTTAACGTCCCACTTGTTGTAAATCAAAGTATTAAAACATTCTATATAAATGGACTAATATGACTCATTATCACAATATTTGTTAGCTTAGCGACGTATCTGGACCGAATAGGATCCAATTAGTTATATAAATGTAGGTAACAAGGTACATTGAAATATAACAGTCTTAAATAACAATATCGTGTGTGAACACAGAGCACTAAGTATGTGCTTAGAGTAAGCCGTGTAAATAATGTTTGCAACACAAACCTCCCATTTACATTCAAAGTAAAACACGCTTAGCAACTGATCCTACAGTTTCCTAAGCATCTAAATATATAATTTAATGCTGGAGTTCAAATTTTCTGTCAGTGTTGCCATTTGTTATAGTAATTTTCACATGTTACATTAATTAATACTAAATTCGAAAATAATTTAAAAATGCTCTATTGCGTGCTGAAGTAATTAAAAAGTTAATATAAGAAAAATAATTTAATCATCATTATATTAGAAATATAATAAAATTGCTTTTGTTTTTTTTTCTTTTAATTTCTTATTGCGTGCAAATACTTTTAACCCTCTTAACTTTTTTAAAGGTGGGGCCTGATATAAGACATCCTTGTTCCATAAGTACGTACCTTAAAGGTAATACATATAATAATCTATACATATAATAAAATTGTAACTAAGCCGAATCTGTACATTAGATATTCTTTGGAAAATTCTTATTAAAATAAACATTATTATCGATACAGAGGCCGACTCTATAGTTTTTAGAATTTTTGTCTGTCTGTCTGTCTGTTACCGCATCACAGAAAAAATACTGGAGGGATTTTGATGAAATGTGGTATGACGGTAGCTGGTTATCCGGGTCATCATATAGGATACTTTTTATCGCGGGAAAATGTCTCATTTTTGAGGAAAAATTCAAAAACTGCAATGTAAGAGTATACTAATATATAAAACCTATAAATTTGGTTTTAGGTCATCAAAACGCGGGCAGAGCCGCGGGCAATACTAGTTATTAATAAAAAGCTTGGCTTCTTTATATCTTTACAATCACTACAAGTACTTAAATATAATATATTTCCTAGTACAAGCATCACAATAACAACAACAATAATATTTATATATAACTTATTATTAAATATAATATACTTTCACTGTTTCTAAGTTGGCAACATTTACCTAGTTTACATCCCGGATTTACATAAAGGCTGCTTTTATCTCTGAAAGCGACATAGTACCCGGGGGATCAGTAAAAATTTCAGCGGGACTCGAGTACACTTTTATGAACATATATACATACATATCTTTATTACACGTCCATATGCAATATGTCTTAAAGTAAAAGAAATAACAAAAAAATAAAAACCGACTTCAAACAAAAGCACTAAAAAGTGAAAAATAACTGATTGGTAATTTTCATTTACTATACATACCTAATCAAATATTTTCGAAGTCGGTGTGCTTTGGCTAAGTAATTAAAGCCTACCTATTAAATACATACCTAATCAAATATTTTTGAAATCGGTCCCAGCCCATATAAAGCAAAGCGCACCGACACAAACAAAACAAAAATTGTCCAAATCGGTTAATAAATGACGGAGTTCTGAGGTACAAACATAAAAAAAAAAAAATACAGTCGAATTGAGAACCTCCTCCTTTTTGAAGTCGGTTGAAAATAATATTATTATATTTTTGTATACTTAACATTAATATTTTTAAATCGCTCGCCCAACTACATTAATATTTGATTACTATTAACATACTACATTGTAGTTATAAATATTTAAGAATTGTATATGGTTGTTTAAGAAAACTATTTTTCGTCCAGTGGTCGAAATGCACGCGGGATGCCAGTGGATGGATGCGGGCTGCCCAGGACCGAGATGGTTGGTGCACATTGGGGGATGCCTTTGTTCAGAACCCCCCCAACGTGCGTTCACCTTGTCGTGGTGGGGGGCTCAGTAGTGCCCGGCAGTACAGCCGGGCGCGAAGCCAAGAAACACACAGGGAGGTGGCCCACTTCGGTGGGCGGTGGGAGGTGGCCCTCTTCGGAGGGCGGTGTACCATGTGGGTTGCTCCTGGTACTTCTCTGATAGCAGAGTGGACTTTGGAGCAACCCCATGGTCGTTGTGGTCTGCTTCTGCAGACCTGCCGTCAGGGCGTCGTAGTTGAATGCGTAAGCGATCCTGCGACGCCCTATTAAGACGGGGGAAGGTTTTGTTGGGTTTTAGTGGGTAGTACTAGCTTTGCCGGTGAGTCCCACACCTCGTGCGTAAATACATTTCCCAACGTTAAAAATTTAAATTAAAAAAGGCCTTTGTTCAGCAGTGGACGGCGATAGGTTGATTGATTGATTGGTCGGAATGCGACCATAAGCTTGTAAACAAAAGAAAAAATGAAAATCGGTTGATAAACAGATAAGAAAAAGGAAATGAACTATTTTGACTCTACTTATCTATATAAAACCAAACTTAACGGTTTAAAAAAAATGATGCAACTCGTCAACAGGTACCTACCTACCTACTAAACAAAAACATTCGATAAGTAGAGGATAAAAACGTACTGAACTGTTATATGTTTGCCTATTTATATGTACATACATATATAGATAATAAGTCAATTTTTAATATAAAACATTAGCATTTTTTAATTAAAAACAATATTTATCATGGATATTTAATTCATATATATTAACATTAAAATTATAACAAAAGTTGAAAAACAAAATGATAAGAAAGTTACTAAGACTACGTGTCTCTGCCATTTCTGATAAACTCTGAACATCCATCATACTTAATTGTTTCATTTCTACAGATTAAAAGCTTTTAAATACATATATATGCTCTTAAGCGATCATGGTCCCTTAAAATTTTAGATTTTTCTAGTAATTTGTTAAAATTTAAATTTACGAGTAAATTATGTCGTAAATTATTAGTATTATTATTTAATTTATTATTATTATTATATTTACTCGCTGGATCATAGACCTAATCTATCTATGCCTTCGAGCTAAGATAAAGGGTCAAGAGTAAGCCCATTTCTAATTAAAAAAAATTGTACCATAAGATATAAGGAAATTTAATACTCAGCAGACACATAAAATTTTACACAATAATAACTACATACATAATTTGAAAAAGACTTAACTATCTCTCTATGTTCCTATTTTGTGTTTAAATATTGTGTTTTTTGATTTTTTTATTTACTATCACTCGCAAGTACGTATAATTAGTTCTTTAAGTTGTTGTTTCGAACTAACAAATTAAGTTTTTTTGCAAACTTTTCTACTAGCGGGTCCTATAAACAAACGTCCTGCCTTTCCACACATCTCGTTTTGGTCAGAAAAAAACCTTCCTAGATCTCGACAACACCTATCTGGTCCAACTATAGCTAAAAATCATCCAGGGCCACACATACAAAAAAAATATCATCAAAATTGGTCAAGCCGTTTTGGAGGAGAAGAATTGCGATCACTCGCACACTAGAATATATAAAGATTCCAAAGGTTTTTTTAACATAGTATACAAACTAAATGAAATTACTTAGACAGCCATCCATAAACATAATAATAATTAATTCGCATCAACTGGCTGTTCAGTCGTCGATTCACAAGCATTTTATATGGTCATGAGTGAGCCTGTTAATTACATTCAGTTGATTCTACGACCAATATATCCCGTTAACCGTTATAGATGAGCTATATTATATGGAATCAATTCTTACTACGATGACACGTTTGGCTCAGTTTGTAGTGACCCTACTTTCTGTGCCAGCGTTCGCGGGTTCGAGTCCCGCTGGGGGCATTCATTTGTGTGATGAGCATGTTTGTACTCCAGTCATGTGTGTTTATATTTATAATGTGTATATATTTAAAGTTATGTATATGTAGTGTATCAACCATCTGGTATCCATAACACAAGCTTTGTGCTTACCATGGAACTAGATGATGCTGTGTGTTAATGTACCAACATATTTACTTAGGAGCATGTGTTGGTTTCTGTGATTTTTTACACAAAATTGCATTAGAGCAATGTGTAGATGTGATTTTGGTAAGCTATATAATATGTATAGATATAAAGATATTCTTGGATTTCTACCGTTGTTTCCGTAAATTTAGTGGAAATTTGGCAATGTATAAACTTTCCGAGTTCTCTAGTGACAAATTGCTTGAAATCTCTAAGAAAGACACAAGTCATTTTAGCAAACGAATTGAACGACTCAACGCGCAGTAATTGCTGAAGTTCTGAGCTCTGTCGTTTGATTATTAGGTACTTGTGTATATTGCTTTGATCTTTCTTTTACGTCTCACTGTAAAAATAATAAAATAAATTACAATAAAATATAATTTTAGACGGGAATTGTTGGGCAGACAGAGGTTTTGAAGCAGTTTATGCCTATCTCTATCCATACCACAACTGGACTAATCATTCGATCGATAATCCGATGAATAAATCAATGTAATTCATCCGATTAATATTCGTATTTACATATAATAATAATCTTTATTACAGAGGTATTTATTTATATATTCATATACATATATACATAGGTAAATATATCAAAACAAAAACTATCTAAAAATAAAATTCTGTCAAACTCTTCATTAAAATAAACAAAGATTACCTATAAATGATAATATACATTTATGTAATATCACTCACTCACTGAATAATAAATGCCACAAAATTGAAATCCATATAGGGAGTAAGTATCCGCTAAACAATTTCTTGACATTCAATCACTTTTTTGTAATGTTGGGAAATGCATTTATGCATAGGTGGTTATGTGGGTCTCACGGGATAGAGAAGCCGGTACTACCCACTAAAACCAAACACACATGGCCACACAACCAAGGGGTTGCTCACACGGTCTACTCTGCAGTACCTGTAGCCACTAGCAACCTGCATGGTACCCTGCCCACCGAGATGGGCTACCTCCCGGTACCTTTGTTGGCTTCACGCCCAGTTGGATTACCGGATGCTAATGAGACTGAATGCCTACAGTTATCAGAAGTCCCTTATTTCAAGTTACAGTGACCAAAATTGAAAATAATCTTTCTGATTAAAAATGACTATTATTATAATTCGACATTTTGGGAAATTCTTTTGGAGTTGAATAATAGAAGACGAAACTTAGAAGTAACTATGCGAGCGGAGGCGCGGGTAAGCCTTAGTATGACATATTCTCTGTAGAAACACTTCCACCTAAAGAAATTGATTCCAAAGAAAAGATGTCTTCTTTGTCGGAAGAATATTTTTTCATTCGTCGGATCAACTTGCAAGTAACAAGCCCCGGTAATATAAATATATTGAAAGGGTACAAATCTTTGAGGGTGACGGGAAACAACAATGGGATAGAACATTTATTCTATTATTTAGCCCTTTACTACACCAAAAAAGTATGACAAAAAAGATAATATTATAACAAAGATACACAATCAATAAATAATATAAACAATTACTTCTATCCCTAAAATGTATATGTAAAGAAATTTGGAGTTAATTGTGTATTCATCACAAAGTAAAAAAAGAAAAAAAAATCAAACAAGGATATCGCGTAATATACAGATAAAACATCTTCAAAATTTATTCGTCCTCTTCTTTTAAAGTCGCTCAATTACATATAAGTAGTATTAAAAATTACACATTAAACAATTTTCCACACGAAGCACATCACTATATTTCTTATAGGAAATAATACCTACTAAAAGAACATTTTTGTTAATCATCAAAAAAAAATTCTTACCAAATACTGCCAAAAGTACGAGTATTATTCCAAAGACGTTTATTTGTTTTCATATACACATTCCTTCGTTTCAAAGCAACAAAATCAACAATCATTAGATTGTTTATTTCGTCTAAAATGGTGTGTTAGGGCCTCTTCAAAGCATCTGTAATTTCTTGTGAGATCAAACGTGGGGTACCTAAGGCACGCGTAGGAGTATTGGTCCGGATATTGCTCGCTTCACCTTCGCTAGTGACGTTAGATGGCTCACGTATGCTCGTTGAACGAATACCCGAATACCAAAGGTCTTTGTATTGTCTGTTACAAACGGAAAACTGTTTACCGATTTGTGGTAGCTAAAGATTTTTCTGCTATGAATATTGTGAGAATTGTGGATGATGTTAAATTGGAAAGTACCCATTAAATGATACTTCGTAACATTAATTGATTTATAATGTTTGATTCTTACAAAGATTTTAATTTTTACAAATACATATATTAAAAAAATAGCTATGTCCTTCTTACATGTATCAATTTTCATATGTATATTGAGTAGGTACCATAGATTATATTGCTACATATATAAAGTAGGTACCTTACCCACTATATGCTTACTTCAGGGTAAGTAATTTTTGTTTTTTTAAGGAAATGGATCTATTGTATAGATTCGAGGTTATTTAAATTCGATTTTTAATATATTTTTATATATTTTTTATAGTTTTTTTTTTGAATTGCCCAGATATGGTGCCCGTGTCGTATACAATTTATTTAAAAATATTAACTTAGTTTCTTAAAGTATAATCTATTTTTTTATCACCTGTTTCATAATTATTCATCTCAGCTTCAATAACAATTAGGTATATAGTGAAATATAAAATTTTCTTTATTTAATTAATTATAAATATAACGACCTTTTTTAAAATTCAACAGTTACAAAAGGATGTCCCTTATGCTCTCTGCCTCTGTAAATTGAAATTATGCATGTTAATGAGGACTCGTTATAAAATTCTAAGCACAATAATTCAAAAGCATACCTACTATAATATCTACATTATTCAATGTTTTATGATTATTTTTCTAAGTATTTAAAGTAATGCTAATTAAATCTATGAAAAGGTAAATTGAATTCCTTCAAAATATAAAATCTACTAGGTAGATACTTTTTAGTCACTCGAGAATCTAGATAAACTAAAATAGGTAGGTACAGAAATGCGTACTCAAATAAATTTTATTAACTTTCACCCGTGAAAATTAGCAGATACCTGCAAGGGAGGAAGTGTATAATCGTCGTAAGGTATTGCCTATTGGTTGTTAGCCCAATATGATGTAAGTATTGTTAAATCAAAGAAAGATATTAGATTTTAGTTTGTTATGTATTTTATTTTTTATTTTGTTACTTGGAACCCTTTTACAATCTACATACACACACTTGTATATAATATACTAATTGTAAGTAGAGTTACATATTAGTAGAAATTCAAAGTTACATTAAAATAAACTGCTATTCGCCGGCATCTTACAAAGGGTACCGACAACGTGATATTCAACTATATTAGCTTAATGTTACTCTAACATAATGTAGCTTTTTAAAATCGGTTCAGATGTACTTAGATTATACTCTACACACAAACAAACATTCAATTTTAACCTGTAAATATGTAAGATGAACAGTGTCGGATTCAACCTAAGCGCCGCCCCTGGGCACTGCAAAAATTGTCGCCCTGTTATCGAAATTTTGCATAAAATGGATAGTTTCGATAATTTCAATTTTTTTACTTAATAATTTTTCGAAAAATGTACTATTTTTTTTTTTTATTTTTCATTGTTTTGAATTTTTCATTTTCGATAAAGCGAATTTTTTTTTCTAACCTCCGAATTTTACCGCTCCTAAAAATTTGCCGCCGTGGGCACTCGCCCCGAGTGCCTTAGTGTAAATCCAGCGCTGAAGACAAAATCATAAGGTTATGGTCTACAATTACAACATTAGCGTTAATATATATAAGTATATTGTCAAAACAACAGTAGTCTCCCTCTAGGGCGATTAACTACACACTGCGCATTAATTATATACATAATCATAATTATCGTATGATTAATACAGCGTACGATCAAGATCCATGTGCATAATAAGAACAACTCAGTTATAATCAATTAAAATAAATAGGATTATTTTTATTATTCCAGATAAATAAAATTGAATTGTCTATTTGTAATGTCAAAACACAAAATAACAGCTTTTTACTAAAATATGCATATGGAATTCAATACGGTACAAAATTACCATTTTTTTAAAAAAACTATCTGTCTGTTTGTTCCGGCTAATCTCCGAAACAGCTGGACTAATTTTGACGTGACTTACACTGGCAGATAGCTGATGTTATAAGAAGTAATTTAGGCTACTTTTACTTTAGAAAAAGAATTAGAGTCCCGTTTAAATAAATTAAAACTTACCTAGGGAGGATAAATCGCTAGTTTACAATAAAGGAAATACAATAAAATTACAAATATAGTGAGTAATGTTGCCAGACATACATAATATGTATCTACTCGTTTATACAGACTGAAACACACAAACGGGACATGGAACACAAGTAGGTATAAGTTTAAATTAAAGATGTTAAATTTGGCTCAAACGAAGCTCTCTTGATTTTCTTCTAAATCAAGAATCACAAGAAAGAAAGAAAAAAATCAGTAAATAAAAAAAATACAAGAAGCACTGACAAAACAGAAAAAAAAAGAAAATTAAGATACTCATGTTACTTCCGTTTGTTCCTTGTACACTTATCATATTTCGTTAAAACCGTGAATTCATTAGCTTACTTAGCTTTTGCTGGTTAGTACAAAAGCTACATTGCTTTAGTTGAAATGGTCGCTCGTCAATCAAACGGACGGACAGAACGCTATCGGCATAAATTACTCACTCAGCTTGAGGTATAAAACGACCGTTAGATTCCACTGCTAATGACAGTGAGATCCTCCGGTGATAATTTCAAATCCCATATTGTAGTTATCGGCTACACGAGATTTGTTTAGTGATACGGGTGGAACTAGTATAAAGCGATCGATTACCTATTATGTCCCATAAATAGCAATTTAATCATTCTTTATAAAAACTTATGGGTTTAAGAACTGAAATAAAATTAAAAAAGTAAAAAGTATTTTTTAATTTAAGAATATAAAGTGGCGAAATTAATGTTATTGTGAAAGAAGTCGTACCAATGGAATATTTATAACTCATATCGAGCACACGATCCTTTTTCACAACTTTACTTTTGGCTTACTTTTTAGTTCGGATCATCATTAAAGTGTGTTTTTTAGTTTCTTAAACTGTAATTTTTTAGTTTGAATCTTATTTTTGCTATAAAAGCGTGTTTTTTATTTTTTTAATTTATATTTTTTATATTTATTGTTTTGTCATCGGTCCTTGTTATATGTGCAGTTTTGTGTTAGAATCGCATTCAAATAAACAACCAACATACAAGTGTAACTAATAAAAGCATGTTAAAAACAGTTAAAAATTATCATTCACTAACGAGTCCTACGGCTCCTACCAAAAACAAACCCTTCAGCTTTATTTATTAATAATGTTTTTTTAGCCTAAATGATTTTTAAATGAAAACAATATTTTACGAGTGAAACTCGCACGTGCCCAATTTTTATTTTTACATTAATAATAAATTTTTATTTGAAAGTCCATTTGAAAGTTCTTTCGCTCAACACAATGTTAATTAACAATAATATCTTCGGCATAATAATATTATAGTCGTTCTTTATGATGTTCAAACTCATCGCGACATCTATTGGTGACATTTAAAACAATACGACATAGTTAACTACATAGAGTATATTGCTACATATATAAAGTTAACTATTTGTATTTTCTTGAACTTCACATTTCACTTACGTTAATTTGCTTTAAGGTATTTTTTTTAAAAAACAAAAATATATATTTTTTTTCTTATTTGTAAGTTATCAAATTAAATTGTGTATAGTTTCAGTCTCCAGTTTCTGTGTTTTTCCTTATGAACGAGACATTTTAGTGTAGTGAAAATTATTCTATGTTAACCCTGCTAATCACTTATACCACCACTATACCTACCAAATTTTATTCAAATTTGTCTTTTGTGATGTAACAGGCGGACAGAGAAAATGTTTAAAATCTGTCGGCTTGGCCTCTGTATTTTGATAATAATGACTTTGAGAAAATTTTCCAGAAATACTTAATGACAAGCGCAGCTTAGTTCCAGTTTTATTTAATAGGTATTTATATAGGTTAGGAATGCTTACAATCACAAGACGATCACCTCCAAGAACAATTAAAAAATCATATGTAAGTGTATGTACCTACATATGTAATTTTGTACCTCTCTTCCCCCTTTACTCACTTAAATCCCTTGAAAATGATAGTAAGAATGTAATAAGTATAATTATCATTATTTACATTTTTACTCAGAAAGTATCTTGAAATTTATTGAGGATCACCATGAGATTTATGGTATATTAATTGAAAAAAAGAACCACAAAGATGGCTCACAACTGGAAAGAAGGATATCACATTAAAAAGCATACAAAACACCATAATTCAGCACCTCCTTTTTAAAATTAGTCAAGAATTGAGACAATTTATCATAATTTTCACTTAACATAGCATCGATTAAAATTTAAAAATTATCTAGGTTGTCTAAACATAATATAATGTAACAAAAATAAAAAAAAGCTAAATCTGTACATGACATTTTTTTATAACAGTGACAGATACATACATCCGTATGTACTAAATTCACACAACAAGTAGTGAACGGATTTAAACTACATTTTGTCTAGTTGTAATTTATTACTGGTCAATATTTAGGATACCTTTTACTACAGGAAAGCGCTCATTCATAAAAGCCTTAATAATAACCATAATCCATTTGTGAAATAAAACAATACTACACAAACAATATTTTATTATGTACAATAAAACATACTAACAGAAATACATTACTTAACGGTTAACCTACATAATATGACTACTAAGGACTTTACACAACTTTTTCAGATGAACCTTCTGCCAACAGTTCTTGTTCCGCAGAAGCCTTTGCAGCTTGGATTCGTGGTCTAACATATTTATAATATTTATATATATGATCACCAAGAATAACAGACCCATAGAGAGTTAGTCCTACACAACATAACACAACACCTTTATGCAATCTATCGTATAGGAGATTTCTTGCATATTTCTTCATGATGGATTGCTGTAAAATAAAATTTAATTTAATGGGAGTAAAAATGTAAATAATTTCATAACATAACCAAAACAATCTTCATCATCTATATTTCAAACAGTGCAAGTTTATGAAGCATAATATAATATGTTTTGTTTATAGTTATTATTAATATTTACCTGATTATTCAATATAAGAATCTTGAAGTAAATCCTATTTTGACTTATAAATGGGAGTCAAAAGTCAAAACTCAAAACACTGGTGACAGCTGGTACTGACGGTACATATAAGTGTTGCTCTATAATTTAATATATTCTTCCATGCCTTGCGCAATGCGCATGCATCATGTTCAAATCAATGTAAATGGGGAAGATTCCTCAAAAGAACGGCGCCACACGTATGGCCTTTACATTCAGTCTGAGGATATTGCAATTTATTGTAATATCTCTTTTATACCTGGTTTTTTACTTTTATTGTGTTCGCATTTTAGTCGTGCAATGTATTGTAGGTACCTTGGAACTTAGACCAGCTGAAGGAAGAATTGAGAACTAGAGGTGCGTCCCGCGGTGGTCCTGCTGACGTCAGTCAGCGTGAATCGCTGGTCGTAGGAACGCGAAATTTGAAGGACGTATCCCAATGATGTATAACACAATTTGTACAATTTGCACAATTTGTCATTTTAATTAAATTTTAAATAAAATGAAAAAAGAAACCATCGATACTATAGAGCTTTACAATATACTGAGGATTATAGTGATCGCGACATCTGGCGGAAAAAAGGCAAAATTCTTACCATTTAATTTTCATAAGGAAGACCTCCATACGTCAAAAATACAATATAAGTTATAATACTCCAGTCTCCATGTATTTAATAATTTTTCATTCTTTACTTAGTCTGTGCCGTGGAGTGTGAAAATTTGGATTTTCCGATTTGGAATACAACTGTCAATTGTCAAACTGTGGATATTGAAAACAATTTTTTTAAACAGGTTATGTTTCTAATTTGAACCAATAAAATTAAAAATACTAAGTGCTTATTTATTAAAAATTTCATAAATAATTTTATATATAATTATGCAAGACAGATTTATCTTTTCCACTTTTAAGAAAACAAAATATATCTTACGATTAAGACAATTTTCTACCAAAGTGCCGAAAACTCCTATTATAACGTTAGAAAAAAAGGAAACTGAAAGAACCAAAGTTGATACAAATACAATAGCATTATTAGAAAGGCTTTCTTTAGTTAAATGTGATACTGATGAGGGTGTCAAAGTATTAGAGGATTCGATTGCATTTGCTGATAAAATTCTTCATATTGATACTAGTAATGTGGAGCCCCTTTACACTGTTTTAGAAAACCAGTAAGTACTTTCATTACTAAGTAACTAAGTGGTAATAAGCACAAAATCACAAATATGTTTTTAATTCAATGGAGTTTTAAAGTAAATAAATATATTCTATTTTTTGTTCTCTTGTTAAATCCTCTGAAAGACTGGTAAACATTAAAGCTATAATTAAGTATCGCTGTTTGTTTTCTAAAGCAAATTCATCATACATCAAGCACGCAAATATCTAAAGAGATGTTGTTTCTCAGTTTTTCTTTATGTTTTTAATTAATTATTTTTGTCTCAACAATTTAAAGAATAAATGCAAGCTTATAATGACATAGTATTACATGTTATGTAAATATATTTTACAGAAATTTAAATCTACGGGAGGATAAAATAACACAAGGGAATTGTCAGAAGGACATATTAAAAAATGCAACTTTAACTGAAGATGATTATTTTGTAGCTCCACCAGGCAATATTCCATTGCATGAAGTCCAGAACGAGGAACTTAAAGAATTTAAGAAAAATGAAAATTGAGTTTCAAAAGCTATTGTCATTGCAAAAGTTCTTTAAAATTCAACAGAAAACATCTAATAAAATTATTTTAAGATTAGAGAAGCCAAGTAGTCTTCTCCTTCAAAATATTCATTATAGTTGGTTAAAATATATCCATGTAAAAACTGTAAATAATTTTCCTGTATATTTAGATAAAAATATTGAACCAACAAAAAATAATGTGCCATATTGTGGTTTTATCGAACGTCACTCAACTGAAAGTATAAAAGAAATATCAATAGGACCTAATGATGATAAGTTTTGTCCACAAAACACGCTGCATCTCAAACTTAAAATTATTTTACCACAAACTGAAATTATGCAATGTTTCATACAATGGCAAAGGTACAGAAAATATTGGTGGAGTTCAGTGAGTACTAATTATTTTCTTTGTTTTATAAGTTTATAGCTTGTTTTTATAATATAAGAAATTTTCCCAGTGAAATTAGATTTACAGAGAATAAATAAGATTACAAATAATTTTAAACTATATATAATACTACTTATATTCTATATTACTTATTATTATATATTATTTATTTATTATTATTATATATTACTTATTATTCCTTACCTCGGTCACTTTAAGGCAACTACTGTTCACCATTAAACATGTTCCCTCCTTATTAAATTTATGGTATAATATAAAAGTTAAAAAATATTTTTATATTTACTTACAGGTAACAACTACTCCAAGTCTCTTCTCTATAAATGATATGAAGCATGATGCTGATAGCTCCAATGTTAATATCATAGCCAACTTTGCATGGGGACAGTATATTGTGGAAACCATTAATGTCAATTTTAATAATGTAGATGAATTAAGTAAAAGTGTAAGCTCACTTTTGTATTTTACATTTTAAATTAGGTTCTAGTAACTTCTATAGAATTTTATTGAGCTTTTCTTGAATGCAGCCCTTTTTAACGTAGGCCATAGTCCACCACACTGTCCAAGTGCGGATGGGTGGACTACACATGTCTTTTGAAAACTTACTAAACTCTCTTAGACATGCAGGTTTCCTCACAATGTTTTCCTTCACCGTAAGACAATTGGAAATCATGTTTGAAATGATTCACACATGAAAATATTAGAGGTGCGAGACCTGGGATTTGAATCCGCTTCACTCAGTTTCCCAAGCCCTCAATTTTTTCTCAAAATAGTTAAATATTTTAATTTTCTTTTAGCAGTAATTATAAAGGTATTTATCAAATTGAATGGTAAATTGTAAAATAACTTTGTTGTCAAATTAAGTCACAAATCACCAAAAATTACTGTCTTTTCAATGTGAATCTAATTATTATGTGAATGTATTGGGATAAATATATTGGTGCAATAACACACAGCACCAGTAGCGTCACTATAATTTAAACCAAATGTGTCATAAATAATTCTTTAATACCTTTTAGAATAACAATGGAAGTGCATGCCTCACTTGTACAACAGGCTTAGAAACAGCTTTTCTGACACTACTTTTGGATGGACTTTCTAATACAACCAAGGAAGAATATCTAAGACTCCATAATAAAATGGCCCCATATAAAATATCCTTTGCATTAGATAGTGAAGGTATGCGAGAAGGTAAACCATGAAAAATACAGTCAACTTATTTTTTAAGACATCAAAAAAAACCTTCTTTACTTAAAAGTTCGTCCTGGTGGATTTGTACAAAAATTGATCTCTAACTAAATAAAACTATCTTTTCGGATTATTTCGCGGATTTATTTTGATTTTTGGTTCCCGACGTTTCGAATGCTTTACAGCATCCATGGTCACGGGAGAGACTGAGGTGTTACATGTCTTGAAGGTATAGTTGTTACAGACAGCCTACAAACAATTAACAAAATGAAAATGTCAAACATTCGCGTAAATCTAAGAAAGTATTATGATCTCTAACTGGATTTATATTTTTTTTTATTTGTATTTATACCAACCTAATATTCAAATTCAATCTCTATAAGTAAACAGCTAATTTCAAAAGTAAAAGTAAAATCATAGTACAATAATTATATATCCAAATTATAATCAATTATAATTGTACAGATTATATTCAATTGTATCAAAATTGAATCTTAAAATCTTTATAATAAGTATAGCTACTATATCTATCTTCTCTACATAAGACATACTAATAAAGTAATTAATAGTAAAAAAAGTACTATAACTTTGCATTCGCGGATTTACTCGCGAATATCCATAATATTAGGACAATTATATTAGCACGACTTAGAATTACCTATCTAAAAATTATAACATTAAAAAAACATTACAGATCCAAATGTTTTGAATACTTTGAAAGAGTTATCTACACTTCTGTTTCATAAATTAAACAGTAAGAAAATATCAGCTTGGTTACCAAGTTTTACTCTGCCATTACAAGTACAGGTAAAGTGTTTTTTTTTTTATAAATCTTTTAATATAAAATAAATATAATATAAGTATAAAATAAATATGGGTATGACCTTTGATAGATATATTAATATTATTTAATTTACAGGCTTTTTGCTGTCTCTCAAATTATATTTTATGTAAAGTTTTTTAATTTTTTTTATTTAGCTTAAGCCACATGGACTAAAACAGACAGGATGTGATGGATAAGACCATATCATTATTGTGATTATCTAACATATCAAAATCCATACTATTCTTTCCACATGTTATGACTAACTTCATGTTCACTTTATTGTGTCCCCTTTAATTTTTTTATTTTCTTAAAATTTAAGCATCTTAAATGTAAACACTGTAATTAATTGTATATTTCCCGGCACCATATTTTATGTAGATTGGCTTTAGAATTTTTTTTTGGTAATAAGTTATATTATTTTACAGATAAAAGAAAATCTACATTTAGGTGTGACATATACAGCAATTCTTAGTGAAGACACACTAACAAATGGAATATTTCATTTACTCAATAGTAGTACTATGTTGAAAGTAAGTATTGGTTTTGTGTATTATTTCATTATACATATTATGTAGTTTTTGAAGTTATACTTCTTTTGGCATGTTTGATAAAATAATGAGTTAAATATTTGATGCGCGCGTACACCGACAGCCAAAAAGCGACATGATGAAGTTAGCTGATAACGGTAGTAATAGTACGAGTATAATAATAATAACTGATAACTGTCATTTACCATTCCTTTACAAACAGAGAGTTGTGACATACGGGATGAAATCTTTAGCTATTTTTGTTCTGTTACGCCAAAGAAGTATAACTTCTTACGTGCGTACGTACATAAGTACACACACACATTTTTTTTTGACTTGACTTTTTTTTTACATTAGCTTAATAAGGGATATTTTAGCCTACTCCAAATTATTCATAACATTACATATTAAATTATCCACATACCAATAGGAATATATTTAACCGACTTGAAGGAAAGGTAATTTTTAAGTTGATAAGGTAACATAAGTACCTTTCCTTGTTACTTTTAGTTATAACGTATAAAATTTATTGCCATTGAATGACTTTAAGTTTAATCACACAACTACAACATGCAATTAGCAATGCTCATTATTATCAAACCATGACGAAATTATGATAACGATACCGTAATTTTGCTAAATGTTCTTGTTAATATACCAATATACAAATATTTTATTACATAATTAGGTGTTTGGTCTCATTTGGAACTCTTTTGTTGATTTTCTAGTAGAGATTTGGCATCTATTACATCTTTAACACTTTTATATTATATACTAGGATTGCCCGCGGCTCCGCCCGCGTTCAGGTGACCAAAAACCAAATTCTTATGTTTTACACATTAGTATACTTTTACATTGCCGTTTTTGTATTTTTTTCTCAGAAATGAGACATTTTCCCGCGGTAAACAGTATTCTATATGTTGCCCCGGATAACCAGCTATTACTATACCAAATTTAATAAAAATCCCTCCAGTGGTTTTTCTGTGATGCGGTAATAGACAGGCACGATAGCTTCGTTCGTGCGTTGTATTCATTGTTCTAACCTAAACTAGAAAGAAAGGGTTCTTTCGAGTAACTTTCAACCTACTTACCTCCTACGGTCAAAACTGCTATTGACCAAAGCCTGCAATCAAAACTACTTTTGACCAACCTCTTCATACCATTTCATATAATTTGTCCTAAGGTTGCATGGAAGAGATCGCTTATAGCTATAAGGCCGCCTCCTATGCATCATCTATTGTTTATATCTTCTTTTTGTATATTTCTTTGTGGTGTACAATAAAGTATCTATCTATTTAGTCAATATTAGTTTTGACTGTAACATATATATATTATATATATATATATATATATATATATATATATATATATATATATATATATATATATATATATATATAATGAAACCCCTTTGTCAGGTTTTAAATTCCCACATTTATTCATAGTGCACGATTTTTTTATCTCATGTAATATAATACAATATAAAATTATTGTTTCAGGAACAATTACACGTGGCTGATTTCGATTCATATGCAGCTTTATTGTGTGGAAAATAATTATTATAAAATACAATTAACCTATTATAGTTTAGTTAAAATTAAGTGTTGTTTGTTCAATAAATGTATAATAAAAAAAGACCCATGTATTCACTTCCAAATTTAATTCTTATTACAATTAGAAATTACATTCAAATCTTATGCTATGTTTAAAAGAAAAATAATTGATCTAGGTTAAGTAAATCCAATTTTATTCTTAAAAAATCTTGATCCACTATGGATAGTAAAAAACTTTTCATCTATATGGAAGATATAAACGTGGATTTCCTCTAAAATATTAGATAAGTTACAAGTCTGATTTTATAATGCTACATAGTCTCATCACTTAGAGAAACGTCGCTTTAAATCAAATGTCAATCTGTAACATTTTTTTTCAAATGTTTTTAGAGCATAAACATAAAATAATTTAATTTTAACCAATTTTATTATCTGTTTTGTTTGTGCGTTATTTAAGATCTTTTTATATAAATTCCAAATTTACAACTGGCAACATTTGTCTAGTGAGGACTATTAACGTCATAAATACGAATTTTCGTTATATTGTAAAGAAATATATTACTATATACTTATCTATGCATCGTTTAACGCACACAATGGATTTAAAATGGCACGGCCACAAATTATGGACATGCCAAATACGCAGTACAAGTAATACTAAATTGGTGACAGTATAAAACTTAGCGAAACATGCATATCCCATAGTTATGAAAAAAATTAAAAATTAATTTAGCATAATTATGTAGTAATCGTCAAAATATTTATTACAAAAACAAGAAATTGCAATTTAAATATGATTTCTTAATCTAATATATATTTTTTTATTATAATACACATTTTCAAAAAAAAAATACATGTAAGATGAGAGAATTTAAAGTTTTAACGATTTTTATAAAACCGTAACCATAAACAATATTTATGGGCTCAAACAAAAATGTCGATTACCACATTTTATCCATACAGGAGACTACTCAAAACAGATTATATTATTCAACAGATAAGTAAAAGAAATTAAGTTTATTTAAAAGTTACATTTAGATAGAATATGACAAATGCCTTAAATAAGTTTTCACAGCTGTAACACGTCACTTGTACAACTAGATCTTAGGTAATATTATCAACTTATAAAATAACTTGACGTTGTGTGTCAGTTCATTGCACCTTTTTTGTGGTTTAAGCTGGCAGTTGGAGCTTCTTCCCCTTAAGAACTGAAACAAAATATAGTAATTAGTAATAGTTCATTAACATAAATATATATCATTTATTATAATATTAAATAAGGTTTGTTTTTGTCTTTGCAGGAAATTATTTCTTAAAATATTGATTCGGTTAAAACTCATTCAATTTTATCCTTAAGGTAAAGGTGAAGGTGAAATCATTAAATAGAAAAAGTATTGAGTACATTTTGTTTCATATAACTAAGTAAAGTATCACAATTCAAAATTAAAGATTTTTTGAAATTATAACAAAAAAACTTTCCTCAAGTTCCATTACAGACTTGCACAATGAAAAATAAATTTAAATTATAAATTAAATGCAGCTAAAATATAAATGATTCTATATAAAAACAAGCATTTCAATTAAATTAATCCAATTTAATAAGAATTCTTAATTCTTATATGTATTGAGTGTTCAATAAAACTTTCTTTATTATAGAACTAGTGGCATACCCTTGTTTTGCTCAGGTGCATCCCTAGGTGCCTAATACTTTAGTGCAAAGGAATAACAAAAATACAGACACATTCCTGTGAACAGACGACAGACACAATATATAATAGTACTCCAAAATTTAACTTTGATTTTCCTGTACATGTTTCTTATTTTCCATCTCATCAGCTATAAATAAATGATTCCTTCCTATTTCATCACTCATGAACATAATATTAAATATAGTTAAAATTACTTGAGAAATATGTTTGTATACAAAATTTACTTTGTTTTCATAATAACTTCTGAAGAAATGTTTATAAATACCTTTAGTAATATAGAGGTAGAAGAAATCACAGTACAGTACAGTCTGTACAATGCCAGCAACAATAGCTATTGGCTCATGGTGATTTTCAACAATGTAGCGGTATATCTGTAATGACATTGAAGACATTTATTATCTAGTATCTATAAATAAACATGTATTGTTATGTAAAAATCTAAATATTAAAACTCACCCAGTTCAATAGGTAAAGACCTCTGTAGGAACCCAAAGCAAATAAGTAATGAGATGTGATACTCTCAGCTTCTCCAGTCTTAGAAACCAAAAATAGTTGTGGAAGAATTGCAACTGATTCCAAATAAATAGAGAATGTCCATAAAACCTGAAATTATTTTCATTCTGTATAAGTTTTCATAACATACTTAACTAATTGACTTATTGCATAAAAGAAAATAAAAACAATTGATAATCTTGTTAATAGATAAACTCTGCTTAAAAAACATATGTCTTCTAGTTGAGCGTAGATAAATTTAAAGTTTTAATGAATCTAGAGCAATGAACCATACTAACCTCCAATACTGTGAACTCACGATTAATCAGTAAGGCCAGAATCAGAGATGGAATTAAAAGGAATTCAATCCTAAATGTGTCGTGGTTGTGGTCGTAGGTGGCTTTAAACTTGACATACATCAAATAAACAGTCGCGTACGATGCAGCTAGAAACACTATTTTCATTATAGTGTTATATGGGGATACAAATGTTGTAACTAAGTCCAAATACCGCGTCGTATATACTATGGAAAATAGTATTTGTGATTTTCCCGATATTCCTGAAAAAATTAACAAAACATTAGACATTGTAACTCCTTACGTACCAGAAAATAAACGGAACATGCCGGCTGCTACAATCACCTGCACATGATCTGGTTTTCCATATTTTAAGCAATAATATTATTATAGCTAAAAGGTGGGACAAGTCCGCAAGTAAACGGAATATATTCATGATTTATTGTTTTTTTGAAGTAGCCTAAATTAGACGCCGCGTAAACTAACTCTACAATCTTCTCATCGAGCAAAAGTGACGTGGCTGACTGACAAAGAATGTCAGTGTTACTAGCTTCAAAAAATAAATATTTGGATACTCGTAGAAAAAAATACTATGCTTATACCAAAATATAAATTAATTCTCAAATCTCAGCTGATTTTGACGTTTCTGTGTAGGTTAGAATTTTAATTTTTTGGCTAATAAATGCGTTATGTTTAAAATTGCGAAAGAAAATAGTAAGTATGGTGAGAATAATTATAAATAAAATAATAGATTGGAACTCGTATGCATCAAAGATAAGGATTTATAGAAGGTAAATAAAACATATCTAACCTCTAGTAAACAATATATGTATTATGTACAAATGCATTAAGTAAGTTTTGATTTATTTTCAGTTCTTTCAAAAGGTTATACAGTACTGAAAGTGATAAAATTTTTGACGCCACTAAAATCAGAAATTTTAGTATAGTGGCTCATGTTGACCATGGTAAAAGTACTTTAGCCGACCGTCTACTTGAACTCACTGGAGCCATAAAACCAGGAAGTGAAAATAGTCAAGTATTAGATCAATTACCTGTTAGTATTTTAATTGTTTTTGTAAATTTAACAATAAAACCCTAACTGTATTTTATAGTTATAAAAAATAATTAATGTTGTAGGTTGAGAGAGAAAGAGGCATAACAGTTAAGGCTGTGACAGCATCACTCAATTACACATTTAATAATGAAGATTATCTATTAAATCTAATTGATACACCAGGACATGTTGATTTTTCTAATGAGGTATATACTTAGTATTTTAAATAATTCAATCATAAGAAGTTTTATATAAAAAATATTTTATTTACTATTTTAATTTGTAAATAACTATTTTTAGGTTGTACGCAGTGTAAAAGCATGTCAAGGAGTAATATTATTGGTAGATGCAAATGAAGGTGTTCAAGCACAAACTGTTGCTGTTCATTCATTAGCTAAAAGAAACAATTTGGTTATAATACCCACACTCAACAAAGTGGACCTGCCGAGGGCTGATCCAGAAAATGTTAAAGCCCAAATGAAATCTCTTTTCAATATTGAACCTGATTCAGTTTTAAGTATATCTGCAAAGAAAGGGTGGGGAGTTAAAGAATTATTAGAAGCTATTATTTCTCGAATACCACCACCACCTATCAGTAATGAAAAACATTTCAAAGCTTATATAATCGATACCTGGCATGATAAGTACAGAGGAATTATGTGCTTAGCTTATATAGAATCAGGAACCATTCAAGTTGGTCAACAGGTCAAATGGAGGTCAGATTTGAAACAGCATACATTAAAGTACTTGGCACTACTTCGCCCAAACGAAGAACCAATAGATAAAGCCGTTGCAGGTCAAGTTGTAATGGTGGGTAAGTAAAAAAAGAACCAATACTAATATAAAATCTTATGTTATACACAATAATTTATAATTATTATATAACTCTCCATGAACATATACAGTCCTGGAAAAAAGGTTTTCATGGGTCTTATTAGTATAGTATCTAGTCTAATTTAATATGGCTTTTTGTTTTCAAATATCAAACTCAACTTAGTCCAACAGCATATATCTATTACTAGTGAAGCACTTCAGTTCAGGTTGTGTTAATTAGATTAAGACTTACGTCTGGCACATTTTCTGTCGCTATGCACCAACCCACTGAACTATAGTGTAATGTTTTGCTTATTAAATTGTTTATATTCATAGGAATAATCATGCTTATTGTGCGAATGTGACCTTTTGTGAAGTTATCTGGTGTTTCATACTCAATCAATCACATGGAAATTAGTTAACCATTTTCAATGAGACTGTTACACTGATAGACTTGCGTAGCTGGATTAACATATAGAATAATAAATATTTTTGACAGGATGTGGCCCAAAAAGTGGAGGTTGTGTTGGAGATCAACTTCTCTCATTGGAATCAGCTGAAAGTACCAAAATAGCTTCGGCCCCGACAGTCAAGCATATGGTATATGCTGGTATTTTCCCATCAGATCAGTCTCAACATGCACAATTGAGCGACGCTATTAAAAAACTTGCTTTAAATGATTCTGCAGTTAGTGTTAATGTGGATTCTAGGTAAGTTTTTATTTTATTTATTTTACACTGGTGTTTTTTATTTATGTCATGTTGTATATTATTATTAAAAAAAATCTTTTTAGGGGAAAAATCCGAAAACCGTAATTGTAGAATATCTCATAAAAAAAATTTGCGGTGTGCGAGTCAGACTCGCACTTGCCCGATTTTTTGCCACTTTTTTTTATATAAATTGTTTGTATTCAGCCCTTTTTTTAATGTCCCACTGCTGGGCACGGGCCTCCCTTCAATACGTGGGGGGATCAGGCCATAGTCCACCACGCTGGCCAAGTGCGGGTTAGCGGACTTCACATGTCTTTCGAAAACTTGCTAGGTTCTCTCATACATGCAGGTTTCCTCACGATGTTTTCCTTCACCGTAAGGCAAGCGGTAATCATGTTAGAAATGATTCGCACATGAAAATATCAGAGGTGCGAGACCCGGGATTTGAACCCGCTTCACTCGGTGTCCCAAGCGAGCGTGTTACCACTGGGCTACCACTGCCTCTCTCTATTCTCTCTCTATATAAATTGTATAATTTTATATTTACATGATTTGTATTGTTTCAGTCCCGCCTTAGGCCAAGGTTGGAGGATTGGTTTTTTAGGTCTATTACATCTCGATGTTTTCACACAACGTCTTTTGCAAGAACATAAGGCGGAGGCTATACTAACTGCACCATCTGTACCATATAAAATCAAGTAAGTTCTATCTCTTATATCTATTGTATAAGTCAAAATGAAATCCAAAAAAAATAAAAAATCATCCTTGAAAAGATGGATATTCAAAAAAAAAATTATTTCCAAAATTAGTTTAAATTCTAACCAATAAAATAATAAACTTTTTTTAAATTTTGTTACATTTTTGGCCTTCCAGTATTCTATAAATTATAGGGCCCTTAATTTTTTACTATCTAATTGTTGATGTTAACCCTTTTGTGTTCACTCATAAACATACATAATAAGGATTGATTTGATTTTAAATACTTGCATTTCCAGGGTAAAAGGAGCAAAACTTATCAAACAGTACAGAGGAGAAGAGGTAATTATAACAAATCCTCTACAGTTACCTGACCCAAACAATATCGTCGAATATTACGAGCCTTTTGTTATAGGTAAAGTATAACGAAAGATATAAAAAAATACCTGATTTCACACACTTATGAATTGTATAATATAAAAAGTATAGAAATTTTACTTTTAAATACAAGCGAAGACGCGGGAAATATGTTTTATACGCAGCTTCGCCTTCGTGGTACAAATATGTAAATATACATTTACGTGTTAATCCAGGATGTCAACTATGTCAGTTCATGTGATTCAAGTCTGTCGATGGGGTGATGTTGGAATTTCTTGTTATTTATGACGACACATTTGGCTAAGATTGTCTGTCGGTGCCAGTGGTCGCAGGTTCAAGTCCCGCTGGGGGCATTCATTTGTGTGATGAGCACGAATATTTGAGCTACAGTTATGGGTGTTTATATTTATAATATGTATGTATTTAAAGTTATATATGTGTAGTGTATCAAATAACTGGTATCCATAACACAAGCCTCGTAGCTTACCATAGAACTAAATGGTGATGTGTATGAATGTCCCAGCGTATTTAAAATAATGTCCCCCTGATCTATTTTGGCCATGGTGGCCAATCTCAATGAGGCTAGCCAATAGCGCGCAAACACAAGTGCACTCTCTGTTCCTGTCACTCTCACACTCCAGTAGGATAAACAGTAATGAAAAATGGGGTGTTATAGTGTGTGTATGTGTGTGCACAACACTTCATTGCACTGCGACAATAGAATTGTGCTGTGAGTTTTAGTGAGTATGATTCTCACAGTCCCCTGTACAATAACGGCTGGACCACATCATAAGTTTTCCCAGCGAAAACAAAAGAAGAAGTAAGCTATCACCATTTAGAATTTGATTTAAATCCGTTGAGGCATTTCTTGGGATCAGTGGCGAAGGATGAAATTTTAGCAAATCTATTTACAGTGATTTTTATAAAATGCTTTATTTATATTATAGGTACAATAATAACTCCTGTAGAATATATAGGCGCAGTGACTACGTTGTGCATCGACCGTCGGGGAACCCCCTTGCCGTCAAACGCGGTCGATGACAAGATGACCCTAATGCAGTTTATATTACCATTATCAGAAGTCGTCATAGACTTCCATGACACATTAAAAAGTTTGACATCTGGTTTCGCCAGCTTCGATTATCAGGACCATGGGTTCCATCCAAGTGCTTTGGTCAGAGTGAGTATGAGATTTTTTATTTTATACTTAAATAATTAATAGATTTTAACTATTTTATTATCACACTAGCGAATTACCCTGTCGTTGTTCGACAGACATACTTTTTTATACACCACAGTAACATACATATATTTTTATAAATAACTACCGACTCACCCTCGCTTCGCTCAGGTTCGTCCCTAGATTGCTTCCCCATACAACTTTCACCCCCTTAGGGGATGATTTCCGGGATAAAAACTATCCTATGTCCTTCCCAGGGTCTCAAACTGTCCATCTTACCAAATTTCATCTAAATCAGTTTTGTAGATCCAGAGATTACCCCCCACAACGTCACAAACTCACAAACTTTACTTCTTTATAATATTAGTATAGACTAATCACCTATCGCTTGCGCGTGCGTTCCTCAGCTTGAATGGTTTAGGAACGCATAAAAGACAAACGTCCAAAAAAAAATCTTTTTTTTTACACTACAAATCTTCGCAGGCGTATATAAAATAGCCCACCAGAGTTTCATCACAATCGGATCAATGGTTTAGGAACTCATAGAAGGCAAACATACGAACATTCATTTTTATTTATATACATATCTAAGATAAGATTTTATTTTATTTTTGGCTTGCGTAAGCATGACCATATATCAAACTTTCGTGCTCAACTTAAATGGCTCCCAATCCGCCTTCGCCGTGATATGCATATCCTTTCATTCCTCTTCGATATTCTTAATGATCCCAATTCTCCTTCATACCTTTGTTTTCGCTTCCAATTTCTCCCTATTCGCACCCGTTCCAGGCGGCCTTGCATTATTGCGATGCTTGACATACCCAAGAGCAACACTAAGTTCTTTCTACAATCTTTTTCGGTGTATGCCGCATTGCTCTGGACAAACTTCCGAAAGACATCCAATTAAGCCCCTCTATAACTGCCTTTAAAAAGAAAATAAAACAGCACTTTCTCGCCCAAGTTATTCCACAATAATTATATTAACTACTATTATTATGCATTATATTATATAGATATGTATTTGTGTATGTAGTAGTATGTACATATGTTATGGTATATAATATGTATAATGTTTTGTTATATGTGTATATAATATATATTTATTTAAGTATTTACATTTGAGTTACTGCACTTTAGCCTGCATTTTAATACTATCTCTCTAACTCACTTAGGTTGACTGGAAGAGATCTCTTCTAGAGATAAGTTCACCTTTGCTAACTAATTTTATTGTTTGTTACTCTCTGTATTTTACATATAAGTGCAATAAAGAATAGTATAAGATACTTACTTTTTCGTACCAACATTGACACATAGGTTCTTTAAACATTAAATTGTACTACTTGTTTTTGTTTTTTCATTTTTAGATGGATATTATGTTGAATGGTGTGTTAGTGGACGAGCTATCAACAATAGTTCACGTAAGTCGTCTAGAACATAGCGCGAAAAGGCTAACGTCGAAATTGAAGGAGATGATCCCACGTCAAATGGTGCAGGTGATTGTTATTTACTTAATACTTTGTTAATTATTAATAACATATTACCAATTTACGAGGGAGCGTTTTTATGTTCGCGGAATGAAGGGTAAGGGGTTGAAATAAAAAAACCAAATTATTTTTCCTTTTCAATATATTCACCTGCAAGACGGACACATTTTTCAGATCTTTCAATTAATTTATTTATACCATCATAAAAAAATGTTTTGTCTTTGTCCTCAAAATACGCTGAAACTGCCTCCTTAACTTTATCATCGGTGGTAAATTTTTTACCCCGCAGCTCTTTTTTCATTTTTGGAAAGAGGTAATAATCACTCGGGGCCAGGTCTGGGCTGTAGGGTGGGTGGTTCAAAACATCGAAGCCCACTTTAAGCAGGGCAGCCAACGCAACGCGGCTCTTGTGGACGGGCGCATTGTCGTGCAAAAGCAGCACACCTTTCGTCAATTTTCCCCGTCTTTTCTATTTAATGGCTTCTTTTAGTCGCTCTAATATTGAAGCGTAGGTTTCTCCGGTTATAGAAACACCTTTATCTTTATAATCGATCGATAATATTCCTTCTGAGTCCCAAAAGACCGTTGCCGTGAGTTTCCCAGCTGACTGTGACACCTTAAACTTCTTGGGGGGTGCTGTGCCCTTTTTATGCCACTGCATACAGTCTTGTTTCGACTCAGGTTCATAATGATGAACCCAAGTTTCGTCTTCAGTAACAATTCGACTCAATACACCATCCTTGTCTTCGTTGCAGAGGTCCAAAAATGCACGTGAATACTCTACGCGTTGTTGTTTTTGCGGCGGCGTGTGCATTTTCGTTACCCATCTTGCGCTGACCTTAGTTATGCCAAGATGATTGTGCAGGATTTTAAAAATTGTTGTATCGGATACTCCAAACATTTCTGCGAGTTGTTTCTTCTTTAGTCGAGCATCGTTGAGTACAAGTTTTTCGACTTTTTGGATAAGTTCTGGCGTAGTCACCTCGATGCTCCTGCCCGGCCTCGGGTCGTCTTCAAGGGATTCCCTTCCTTTTTTAAACAAACTGTGCCACTTGTACACCATGGTTTTTCCTGGACAAGAGTCACCGTAAACCGATGACATCTCATCCATTATGGTTGCAACTGATTTTCCTTGCTTGGTAAGGAACTTTATAACGGCACGATATTCGATTTTTTCCATATTTCACTTTTCACTCCTGATTATGTTGCTTGGTTGGTAATAGCTCAAAGACTAATAGTCTAATAACAATGAAATCTCGTATTTATACTAATTATGAGTCACTAAACACGTTACGATCCTAATGAGCCTAATCGCCCCCCTCCAACCCTCTCATTCCGCGAACTTAAAAACGCACCCTCGTATATATTAGTTCATCAGTTTTTAAAAAGAAGAAATTTCAGAAGTATAGTTATACCTATTTTGTATCGGTGGGCTTAGAGTTGAATCATAGAAATGTCAAGTTTTGATTTTTATTTGCTAGAAAGCACACTTTCCTTTTTTACAAATTATAACTTAAAATAGAATGATCTCATTTTACCGACCAATCTTATTTGTCTTCTTCATTCTACTTGATATTGGCATAATAATCTATGATCAACTGGCACACTTTGAAGCCATTAACAAAAAAAACACAACATCCACATAAAAGAAAACCTAACAATGAAAAAGATCTCTAATTTTGTATTTTAAATTAATAAGTTGCTACTTCTGTCGTTAAAATGTTAACTATCTCTATACTGTCTAGATAGATTAAGCGGCTTGAACGTGAATAATATTATTATTAAGTACTAGAGACTCACCCTCGCTCCGCTCAGGTTCGTCGCTACTTACCTTTTAACGTTTAGTATAAATTTCTCAAAGATGAGATATTTTCCCGCAGTAAAAAGTATCCTATATGTTGACCCGGATAACCAGCTATCACCATACCAAATTTCATTAAAATCCCTCCAGGGGTTTTTTCGTGATGCGGTTACAGACAGACGGACAGACAGACAAAAATTCTAAAAACTATAGATTCGGCCTCTGTATCGATAATAATGTTTATTTCAATAAGATTTTCCAAAAAATATTTAATGTACAGATTCGACTTAGTTACAATTTTATTATATGTAGAGATTTCAATACATATTTGAATAACGATATTTAACATTCAGGTCGCAATACAAGCAATTGTAAGCGGAAAAGTGTTTTCTCGTGAAACTATAAAGGCATATCGTAAAGATGTGACCGCAAAATTGGTATGTATGATTTTTTTTTATTTTATCCTCCCGATTTGAAACCAGTTGAAATGAAATATAGAATTATATTTTTAAATATTTGTATACGCCAATTTTAAAGGATTTATATCAAGATTTAAATAATAATAAAAAAAAAAAAAACAATTATTGTTATATTCAGCCCTTTTTAACATCCCACATCCTTCACCGTAAGACAAGCAGTAATCGTGTAAAATTATTTAATTCGCACATGAAAATACCAGAAGTGCGTATCCGGGTTTTGAATCCACTTTACTTGGTTGCCCAAGCAAGTGCGCTACCACTGAAAAAACCTGTGTAAATTGCGATCACTTTTTTTGACTCTTAAATTTTTGTCATTTTTTCTAAGTTTATTCCGGATGTAATAGATTTTATTCCTTAAACCATTTTATCTTAGTATTTTTGTTTATAATTACAGTACGGTGGTGATATTACAAGAAGGAAAAAATTACTCAAACAGCAAGCTGAAGGCAAGAAAAAAATGAGAAGTGTTGCCAACATCAAAATACCTAGAGATACATTTATAGACGTATTAAAAAGATAGTAGAAATAATTTGTAAATAAATGTTTATTACAGATATATGTTTTTATTCATGTATTTACTTGAACGTTATTTATAATCTGGGGAGATTTTTTTTATCTTATCAAAATTATGGGTATTGAAATGAAACGGCAATTTTCTAATATAAAATACTTACTATTATTTATTACAAATTTATTATTACAATAAGTCATTGCATAACTAAACATCATAAAAAATAATTTGTAAAATATGCTGTATGTTTGTCTGAATATAAAAAATAATAAATTGAAAAAAATACATGCTAGATAAAAATAAAAAATCGATTATATAGATTTGAACGAAATTATTAAATTATACAATAAAAAAGTGGTAATTTTTGTGAGTGCAACACTAACTTACAAAAAATACGTATGCGTCGTTTAAGTTTAAAAACAAAAATTAATACAATTTAAACCGTACGAATATATGCAATGCCATTTATTTCATCCTTAGTATCTAATCTAAGGCAAAAAGTAAAACCCCTGCAAAAGCTTTTATATAGGCAACATTTATGTACAATTGAAAATATTTTTTCCAAATACTACCTAATTTATAACAATTAAAATCTATAGAATTTCAATTAAGTTTAACAAAATAATCATTTTGAGATCCTTTATAGGCATTAAAATCATGAATCAAGGTTAATTAACGCAAATTATATAATTGTTAATGATAGTTGTAGCCTTTGTTGGGTTTCTTAAATCACAAAGTTCAGTCACCACGCTTATGATCAAATCAAAAGAATTCATACTAAATTAAAAATATATATATATTTTATTTTAATTTATTGCCCCTATAGCATCCGAAGTCATAATTTTTTTTTTTATAAAAACATCAAGGTTAATATTATTACGATGTATTTCACCAGTGGTTGGACTCTGTCAAGCCTGAGAAGTCCGACTGGATGGATACCACCCGTATCTATTTTTCCCGCCAAGCAACAATGATCGCATTGCTGTGTTCCGTTTGAAGGATAAGGTGGCCAGAGCAATTACAGGCAAGAGACATATCATCGTAGTCCTCACACAGTGACAACACACCAATGCTTCTGCATTTTTGAAGTGAAAACTTCTATAGGGAGGTTTGGATGGGTAGTAAATTATCTAAGTCGTCATCGACACGGTCACGTAACGTGTTAACTCTAACAGAGTGCCGATAAATGTTAACAGTTTTAATTAACAAATTTTAATTTAAGATCAAACAATTAGTTTGAATATGCAAAAATAGCAACTGTTTGTTTATAGTTTTAAGTTTTGACTTCTGTCAGTAGGCCTCATGACTGCTTATTTTGTTACATAATAAAACCTAAGTGCATTAACCGTACGTGTTATGGGTGACAGGTACCACTTTTTATTTTTGTTTGTTTATCAATGAGCAACATAAAAAAAATCCCCAGCAAGAAATAGACCAATATTTTAGGGCATTAGTGTTTTTTTTTTAATATAAGCAACCATGATTGATTTTAATCAAAAATAAGAAACAATAAACCTGTAATTAATTTAGATTATTTTGCCACTTCTCACTTAAGACTAGATCTAAGAATTGGAATACAGTACACAAGTGGACCTTTGTTTCACTTTCACATTCTAATCAGGCAGCATTCCAACAGACGTAGAGTTACTAATTTTTCGAGAATTCCCTTAATTAAATACATACAATAACTTTACCCTGACCCGGGATTCAAACTATGAACCTCATGCCCTGTCCTCATCTCTAATAGCTAATAACTATACAAACGAAGATAAAAAAAGTGGCAAAAAAGTAAAAAAAAAAATTATATGTAATTGTTTTTTTTTTTTTGTCAATTTGAATAAAAAAAATTATTGACCTTAAATGCACCTATATTTTAGAGGCACTTGTCATATTATGAAATACTCTATCCCTATGTGTATGTAAGAACGAAGTGGCTAAACTTTATAAAGTAAAAACACAACAGGCTTCGAAATATAATGAGAAATCTACTTCATAAGTTTTGTTGATAATATTGATAACAATTTATAAATATACAAATGTGTCAAATCAAGCGTGACCACAGTTGGCTTTTCTTTGAACACTAATGTTATGAGCACACTTGCTTCATTGTATTGGTTACTGTGTTATAAATTTAATACAAATCTTTTAATAGCCTCTAGTTTTTAACTAAGTTATTTTTTTAATGTATATTATGTAAAATATTGCATGCATTTTTTTTTTTAAAGGAATGTTATTCTTGAATAAAACCCTCTTTTCAGTTCAAAGGCAAATAGATAATATTTCTTTTTCAAAGACGGTAAATAAAATTCTTTAATAAGGAAAGATGTAACAGGAAAAACTGTTACACCTTGTTGTTAGTATGTGGAATACTTTGACTAAGACTAACTAGTCCTCACTCACATAAGTATTGTTGACTAAAGTTGAATCTTTGATTTTATTTTCAATTATTAATAAATTTTACTATAATTATCATCTATAACACAGTATCAATAACATATAAATGAGAAATTAGCTCAATACTAACTTCACACTAATTTGAATCTTTTCCAACTTGGTTAATGGTATCACATTTATCTGTCTTCGGAAGTTTCTAGAAATTGAGCATAGACATCCCTCGTACATTCGCCTTTTTCGTTAAACTTGTATTTGTAATATGATCCATCTGCACATATCACTGTAAAGAATGGGATATACATATATATATATATATATATATATATATATATATATATATATATATATATATATATATATATAACATTATCTATAATACTTGGAAAGATTTTTTGTATCTTTGGTCTATGTGGTTATTCCCATATCAATCTATAGACAAGAGTGAACTCTTTTGTATCTTTTTGTCGGACAGATAATAATCCGAATAAAATAAAAATAATATGTAGTTATACTTCGTTTCATTTAGCCAATTAAACTAAAAGTACATTTTTTGCTTTCCATCTTATATGCGCTCAGAGCTCGGAAACCCGTTCAATTTTTAAAATGGTTTTGGTCATTGACCCCAAACGGAAAGGCTTTTCGGTTTAAGGTTTCGGAAACGTTCTTTAAAAGGTTAAATCTGGAAGAACGGTTTTTAAAAATGTAGGTTCCATGAATAAAATTAACTGGTTAAAATGAGTTTTTGTGTTTAAATTTGGCGCGTTTTGCTAATGGTGATTGGCTTAGTAGAAGGATGCATGCACGTTTCTTACTTATGAATGAATTAACCGGTTTATTTCGGTATCAAAACCGAAATCGAAACTTTTTCTAAGAATAACCGTTGACCATTATTATTTCGGTTTACTAAACCATTCGTTTTCATTAACCGGATAAAAACGAGCAATGAATTAACCATTACATTACCGAAATAAACCGGTTTTTTTAAACCGGTTCCGAGCCCTGTATGCATCAAAGGCTAAATAGTATACGCACAGATGGAGTCGTAGCTATTGACTAGTATTAAATTGAAATATCAAAGCGTATTTTACTTTGAAAAATGTTTTACAACAAATTACATATGTATTCAGCGACTTTATTTTTTTTAATTACATATAATATGTGATAATTATTTTGAAAAGGTGTTGAAAGTTGAAACCTTTGTGGCATAATACTTATTATAAAATAAAAATTGCTGAGGTTAGTACTTACTAAGCTCAGCAATTTTTATCTTTTTATAACAACACACAATAAAAATAGTTTATTACATGGATATATGATATTTTTTTTCTTTGTTTAAGTGGCCTCTATCGATCGATACACACGAATTTAATCATGCACCGCTACTATGAATAAAAATAAAAATGATAGCTGATACCAGCTTCCATAGAAATAAGTTAGATACCTTTTGTTTTAGAAGAAACGCTTGTTACATAATTTTGTATATATAAATAAAAATAGGACAGTTATCTTATCTATTAAGAGTTGAAGTATGATAATACTATTCATCTCTATCTATACAGTTAAATAAAATTTAAGTGTCTATTTGTAACATCAAAATAACAGTTTTTTACTAAATGCATATGAAATGATATATGGTACTTATAAGATTTTTTTTTATTGTTTGTTCCGGCTAATCTCCGAAACGGCTTCACAGATTTTGACGGGACTTTGACTGGCAGATAGTAAAGGAGTATAAACTTAGGCTACTTTGATTTTAAAAAATGAAGTAGGATTTGACTCATAAAAAATGAAAATGTACCTAGGGACGCAACCGAGCAAAGCCATAGTTAATAGCTAGTTTAATATAGATAGGGATTAGAACATACATATTATAAATACTTTACATTGTTTCACTTATGTCTTAAGCAGGCAATGAGACTGCATGGTGAATTCCCAATATGAAGACAAAAGTCATTTATTGCTAGACATAGAATTCACCATAATCATTGTGGTTGGAAGTTATATTGTGCTTGGAGGTCTATATTAAAGGCAGATACCATACGGCAATAGTATTAAAACCAATTAATATTTTATTATATTTTAATGCTACTCAGACATATACTACAAAACATGTCAGTTTTTTACACAGATTTCCCAATTCTTTCTTAAAAAAAAACTTAAAAAAAATGTTGCACAATATCTTATGATATTGTTATAATATGTAAAAAAATAATACTTACCAATAATAGAACTTTTATCCACACCAAATGCACAAATACATGGCGGACCATTGGGTATTGTGAATTTACAGAAACTCCAGTTACTTGAGAAATATTTTGGTAGAAAATTTACTGTCGCTAAACTCGATTGCTTGTTTAACTTGTCATCTTCGAGACTGAATATGTGCACTGTGCCATGATCTGATGTTACACATAAGTTTGTACTTGTGTGGTTAAAGTTGATGCAATAGATAGTGGCCTATAAAGTAATTAAAAGTTAATCTACACTAATATTAAAGAGGAAGAATTTGTTTGTTTGATTGCATTAATCTCAGGAACTACTAATCCGATTTGAAGAAATCTTTTTGCATTAGATAGCCCGTTTATTGAAGAAGCCTATAGGCTATATATCATATAATATATTGTCTATCTATTCCATACTAAACGTTAAAAGGTACCTGAGCAAAGTGAGGATGAGTTGTTAGTGTAATATATATAAATAAAGCAAATTAAAAAACTTGTAAAACTTGAATGAAGAATAAAATCAAAGAGTGAAGGTTACCATTTACATGAGCAATCATCATTTATGTAAGTCCAAAAAAAAGAAATATAATATTATGGACTTTAGAATAGTTTTTTAATTCAATAATACAACAAAAAAAAATTTTTTTTTTTCATTTTATGTAGAGACGTAATTAGTTTGAAAAACTTTAGATTATTATTTTATTAAATAAAGAATTACTTGATGTGCTCCCCTCCTCAATTCAGCTAGTTTTTGTCCTGTGTTTGTATCAAAAACCCTTATTAGAGTGCCCTTTGTAGAGGCTGTTGCCAGTCTAGTCCCTCCTACATTGAGAGCCAAGCAGCTTAATGGGGCTTCATGTGCAGCAATCAAATGTCCTTCTGGTGCTGTACTTGTACCAGCGTGACTACTTAACTCTACTAACTAAAAGAAATTCCTACGTTAGATTTACAAGGGCATAAAGTTTCATATTTTGGAAAAAGATGTTTAATTCAAGTGGGAAGAATAAATGCATTCATTAACTTTCATATTTTTGAAAAATTGGTTGCCATAATATTTAGATAAATTTTAAAAACAATTTTATTTCAAACAAGTATAAAAATAAGTAGGTAATAATTCAGTTCAATACCTGATAAGAACATTTGACATGGATGAATACATAATATTTACATTTGACACGGACATTTATATTGTACTATAATTGTTTAGATAAACAAAAATTCAAATATTAATACCTGAACATGCCCAGTTTTTCGGCTGGGATAAGCAAGAAGAGCATTGTTACTGTTCGGGCATACAACACATAAGCCTCTTGAGTTTTGACATGTTTCAAACACATGTAGCAGCTGTGGTTGTGCAGTAAATGTGTATACTTTGATCAAATTCTCTGCAATTACAAAACATTACATAGATTATATTTTGTTATAGTTTATTCAATGCTTTGTTACTAAAATTTAAAAACAAAGATAAATAATTACATACCCAAGACAACAACTATTCTATCTCTTCTCAATTTTACAGCTTTTACAGGACTGTTGAAATCTAGCGAAATAGCAGAATCTTTTTTAAGGTCATCCCATATTATCACTCTATTCGGCGGATATACGGGTGTTTTGCCTCCGCCAACTAGAGCCATATAATTACATCTGAATAACATTTCTACATAAGAAAGTCCTCCCTCGGCGAAATTTTGACGCTCTTTTTCCTTAAGCGGATCGCTATTGAACACTCTAAAGCCATTTTCTGTTCCGCAAGCAAAGCAGCCTGCGAAAATTATCGTACAAAAAATTTACGAAATAACAGTAAAGATAGTCACCACACAACAAAACTGCATGTTTTTTACTTTCTATATTATCTAGTAATATCATGACTATTTACCTTGGTCTTGATTAAATCCAACATATAAAAGGCCATTTGAGAAGCTATTTTCTTCTGACAAATTCATGGTCAAATTATAAAATCTTATTTTGAAATAATAAATAATAATACTAAATATTCATAGTTCGACTTTGCGGCAACTTGACAGTAAAATAATAGACAAGCATTTTTTATATGTTGACATTTTAGATTTAATAAACAAATCTATCTTTTCTTTTCCACAGAGCATAGTACTTTAGTAAAGATTAAAAATCCTGATAGATAGAGTACACACAATATGATGAAGCTGGAAATCCTTTTTTTACATTTTCAGTTAACGGCCATTTTATGATTAGGTACTTATATCTGATTTCTTTTGATTTTTTAAAAATATTTGTTTAGAATTGTTTATATCAATCTGAATATAATTTTGTTAATGGATTAAAAACAAATAATGCAGTAAAAACAATAAAAAATATTTAAGTTCCAGATTGTGCGTGTGTGTGTAAAAAATATTTAAGTAGATTGCCGATTGTGTTTTGTGTATGATTTGTGCGAGTAGTCGCGAGTACAATTGATTGCATTTATATTTCATTTCAGCAAGAACTCTTGTGAAACTTTTATATGAGTCTCTAGCAATACCGTTCATATATCCTTTATATATATAATTCTTCTGTGAGTGTGTATGTCACTGAACTTCTCTCAAACGACTGGACCGATTTTGATGAAATTTTTTGTGTGTGTTCAAGGGGATCTGGGAATGGTTTAGATTCACAATTTTGTCCAAAAGTTTGAAATTTTCAAATTAAAGACGTGTAGACAGGACAACGTCTGTCGGGTCCGCTAGTATCGTATAAATTCCTACAATTTTATGAAGTCTGCCCACTACACCGTTTCTTACCATGACCGTGCTAGGATCGTGTCAGGCATTTTTTTTCTTTATATTGAAAAGTATGAGACTAGACCATTACATCACCGACCGGCACTGTCGCGTGCCGTGCACGGAGCGGTAACAATTGTTAATATTTTGCCGGTGTCGGTACGCTCCTTGCAAGGCACGCGACTTTGCGGAACCGGTGCGTGCAGTGAGCATACGCAGCACTGAAACCGCTACCTACGTACGGGTATGATACGCTGTTGATGCGTTCTAGTGGGCGTAGTTGTTCGTGCCTTGCTCGTTCCCGTGTCTGATACGTTCATAGCACGGTCATGGTATGAGACGGTGTAGTGGGCAGACTCCTTTATCGGGATAGCTATACCAGTTTAGTTTTCGTTGTTTTATCATGCCGAGAATACAACACGTATAGCAGTATCAATTATAATTTATTTGTTGATAATCAAAAAACTGTGAGTCGTGACAGATCTTAACTTAATTAAAGTGTGTTATGGTCTACATATTTGGTCATAATTTATTATTTTTTTACGATAAATCAAAGGCAGTTGGGGCTAATACTTTTTTACCTACTTCCAAAAAGGAGAAGGTTCTATGTTCGTCTGTATGTATTTTTTTTTATTTTCATCGATTACTCGAAGAGGCCTGAACCGATTTGAAAAATTCTTTTTTTGTTTCAAATGGTATACTTCGTGGTCCCATTTAAATTTAAATGAAATAAACAATAAACTATTTTTAAATAAATGGCTTAATCGAATATAAATGTTATTAAAAAAAATTCTTCTTACAAATTACCTGCTTATTGTGTCTACACTAAAAATGGGAAAAAAATAAAAAAAAATAAAGTAACTGACTTCCAGGCACTAAAACGGGGGTTTTCATTTAGAATTGATACCTAATCAGATATTTTCGAAGTCGGTACCAGTTGATACAAATTAAAGCAAAAATTTCTTGCAAGCTTATTGAGTGAGGTATCAAAGTGTAATTTTTTAGAAAATAAATACATCTTATATGTTTAAAAGTAATTTAGAATAAGAAATTTATAAATATAATTCCAAATATCTAACTGGGCAAAACGAAAAAGCTGTAGACAATTAATAAAATTAAACAAACTAACATACCCGACAGCGTAAAAAAGAACTATAATGATGGAAACAACTTCACAAAGGAATATAGTATTATGGAGTCGCAGAAATACACATAGCAATACACGCAACAAGTATAAAACATATTATATTTCTTAGTTAACTTGTTCCCATCTTTTAGTTCTTGTTTTTACGCAGTCGGATCTTTTATTGTAAAATAAGCTCAGATGGCATCACATCGTACAAAGAGAAAAAAATAAGATTACTTTTTTGTTATTTGTATATATTTTGTTACGAGTTAGGGTAATATCTTGGGATCGGAAAATAAAGCACGTCCTTTGCACTATTGACGTTTAATTACTTTAGCTTGAAGACATTCACTTTATAAAGTTCACGTATTTCAGAACACTATATTTTCAGTTGTTAGTCACTTCAGCTTATACCACTTGTCGCAATTCTTCTCGATCTTCGCTCTTCAATCAGCCATCACACTGCTGCCCTTCTTGTATGCGTAAACAAAGATTTCTTTTGTAATGGAATGTCCTTGTCTTACTTACGGTACTTTACAATTAACTATTCTGTTGTCGTCGTTGATTGTCAATTAAGTTGACAAGTGTCTTGGCATCTATTCTTAAGCATAGTTCAGGCGTGTTTTTCTTGTATAAAGACTTTCTACACTCTTAACCATGCGCCAATATGATTTTATTTGCAATATTTTTGTCTTATGAATTTTTTTGAAATGCAATAGGTCTACTAGAAATTTTCATATTTGAATTCGAAGGGGGAAACGGACAAAAGATAAGAAAAAGAACCCAAAAGGTACCTATATAGGTATAATATCAACGCGTAAACGCGCTGCTGAACAGCGCCGAAACAATGCTGTAATTTCATTTAAGCCCCCGCTGTTAGAAATCTTTGTAAAGCTTTTGAAGTGATTGAATTTTTACGTAGGCATTTCATTTCTCTTTTTTATTTTGAGCTATGAGAAATTGTAGATATAGTATGTTTCTTATAGAAATGATAAAATAACATGCTATGGTATTAAAAAAAGTACCTACACAATACACATTTTAAAGATAGGTACCTACACTTAGGATACCTTTTTAAACTAAATCTTACGTATTTTATGTGTTTATACCTATTTGACTAAAGTAGATACTCTTTTGACAATTTACACTGATACTTTTAACATTAGGTTTCCCTGCCTAAAGCTCCTCTTTAAAAAAAAATATTTTCATATCGGTCCTACTACCCACCTAATATTATATTTGGCACATTAAATAAGAGTTTTTGTAAATAATAATATATTTATTAAAAAACTTAATTTTATTTAAAAGATATACGATCCTCCTTAAGTTTTAATAACAAATATTGGACACAATATTATCTACAGGAAATTTTATTGAGGCTCTTGTGCACTAAATCGAAGAGGCAATTTTCCTGCAGCCGCAGGGAAGATTAAGTAATTATTAATCGTCGCCGGTCCCTGTTGCAATCTCGTCTTCGGCCAGACGATAAAAAACCATACCTAGCACTAATTAATATTGCGGCTTGAGTACACCTTAATTTTGCACGTCCGCCTTTGTTCGCAGCTATCCGTTTGTGCGGATTACTTTGCTTCTCTTTAGAGAAATTTTAATGTATTGGAAAGAGATTCCGATTCGAGTTATTGTTTCGATGCACTCTACTCGTATACTATGATATTTGTGAGGCGTTCATTATTTTAATACCTCTTATACTTTACCCCTTTGAAGTTTAAAATTTTTTTTGAGTACGAAGTTGTTGATATCGAAAGTAATATTGTATTTTCATTTTGTTCTTGCCTAAATATAAAACTTGGCTTGATAAATGTAAACATTAAAACTCGAAATAAATAACATATTACTAAGAAATTCTCTGCATATCAAAGTTAGATACATGTTTCATTCAGAATGCATTATTACAAGCAGTTTACGAGAGAATGAGCACCAATGTAGTATAGCTGAATAGTGCGTCGTTAGGGATAATCCGATTGGGGCATCGGGGCTTTCGAGTATCCCAGCATTCGGGCATTGGAGCATTCGGCAATGCAGCTCAGCAATGCCAGGAATTTGAATGCAAATTGAAAATACCATTAGATCAGCAAACATCTGCATCCCGATAAAACGATGCAATTGTATACTCGTGATCGAGAAATCATTAGAATAGGTGGTTAAGTACCTACGCGATTGTACACATTATGGTAATTAATCGATATTTTAAATTTAATTGTTAAAAAAATGGTAAAAATTGGTTCGATAGTGTTAGATGACTCATTAATCTTTGTATGAAAATAAATGATTTTTATAAATTAGATCGAGTATTATTGTTTGATGTTTTTAAAATATTGGATAATAAAGTTTTTATAATATAAATGTATTAAGTATAAACAATTATGTTAATATAAATATTATACACTCGCCGGCATATTTAGCGGAACACAAAAAAAAGGTCCATTATTAAAAAAATATGGTTTTATTTTAAAATCTAATTACTACACTTCTTTTGTTATTTAAAGTTTCATTTGTTTTACTTAAAATGAGATCACATTAAAAACAGATTTTGCGAGTAAAGGCTATTTGTGAAAAATGGTACATTTTTGAACTTTTCATATAACCGGCAAAAGTGAAAATTAATATTAAAATAACAATTAATTAAATTAGAAAAATGGTGATTAATATCGCGTATTTCCTCCACGTGCTCTTATTAAAGTTTCTACCCGTCTAGGCATACTGAGAATGATGTTATCGATGGTCTCCTGGGATAGTCTCCGCCATTCCTCAACTACGGTGATTCTCAGTTCACCCACGTTGGCAGGAGCTGGAATTCTGGACTTAACTTTTCTTTTCGGCAAGTCCCAAACGTGCTCTATTGGGTTCATATCTGGTGATCTCGCCGGCCACTACATAACAGTGATATTCATATCATTAAGATAAGCTTGAGTTACCCGAGCGGTATGCGGCCGAGCATTATCCTGCATAAAAACAAACCCGTTACCGATATATGGGGCAAACGGTACGACATTTTCTTCTAAAACTTCTCTGATATAGCGGTCTGCAGTCAGACTCTCTCTGTCAATCACTACCAAGTCTGTGCGAGCTCCCAAACAAATGCCCGCCCAAATCATTATTGATCCACCACCGTATGCAACTGTAGTTTCAAAGTTTGTCTGAATGTATCGTTCTTCTTTGCGTCTGTATATTCTTTGCCTGCCGTCAATTTGATTTAAGAGAATTCTGCACTCACCACTAAACAATACCTTACTCCATTGGTCCGCGTTCCAAAGTCGATGTTCCTGAGCAAAAGTTAACCTGTTTCTACGATGATTTAACTCGAGCCTTGGTACCTTGGCGGGCACAAATGAACCCAAATCAGCTTCTTCGAACCTGCTTCGTACCGTACGCTCACTTACGGTTACACCCCGCACTGCTTCTAACTCATGTCGGGCTTGGACGGCTGTCAAACGGAGGTTCCTACGTACACGAAGCCGAATGAAACGGTCATCCCTACTCGAAGTGCGTCTTTTTCTGCCTTGTCCTGCTTTTCTCACATCGCAGTATCCAACGGTTCAGGGAGACCGGTACTTGGTCTCCCTGAACCGTTGGATACTGCGATGGATCGTTGAAACTGGTCGACGAAGATCTCTGGATATCACTCTGTAGGTTTGACCATTTCTTCGCATTTCGAGTGCCCTGGCAATCTCCGTCGGGTCTAAGTCAGGCATAATTCGGTCCTCAACTCCAAAAAGATACGCGATTAAAAAAAACCAACAAAAAACAGTATTTCAATGAAATTTTAAATCAAACTCAGACGGAAGAAGTACTCGAAGTTCGCTCCAGATAAAGTGTATTTGAATAAAATTAAAACAATTGCATAAAATGTGATGTTCAGTTGTTTTCTTAATTTGAAAATATTTCTTTTTAAATTAAATGACGTATAAATCAGCCAGCAACCTTATATGATACTGATATCAAACCTTTATGTTCCGCTAAATATGCCGGTGTGTTTATAAAGATTTATATGACAATTATAATTATTAAAATAAGTTGAAACTTTAATATCAGAGAAAATAACCATATTTCTCAGTAGTTTGTATCTACCTAATGATGCTATTGCCTCGTTAACCATTATAAAGTGCTTCATAAAGATAGTTGTTTTTAAAGCCATTTAAAATATATTGTAAAAGTACGTTACAGAGGAAATTGTTACCTATAGAATTATTTTAATATAAGTACATATATAATTTAAATATTCTGTATATACATATTATACTAGTGGCTCACCCTCGCTTTGCACGGGTTCTTCCCTGAGTACGTTTTGACGGTTAGTATGGAATAGATAGACTATATTATATTATATATTCTGAGCTTAAAGCACATAATCATCAGTTTTACGATAATGTATAGAAGTCTGCCCGATTTGTTGACATTTATGATTACTTATAATATTAGTAAGTATACTGTATATATTTAATTTAAATTACATATCCTTATAATATTATAAATGTGAAAGTGTGTTTGTTTGTTCGTTCGTTTGTTTGTTTGTCCTTCTTTCACGTTGAAGCAGAGTGACGGGTTGGCGTGATTTTTTGTGTGAAGATAGTTGGAGGGCTGGAGAGTGACGTAGGCTACTTTTACCGCGGGAGATTATTTTATTGCCAAGGAAAAACATGTTATAATACAAACAAAAAAAATATTTTTGATCAGAATTACTTGAAACTTGGTATTAATACTCTTCAGTACAAATTAATAAATATGTGTTTTAGGATTTTTCGAAATTCATCCTATAAGGGGGTAAAATAGAGGATAAAAGTTTGTATGCAACCTACCTTTTTAGAGATATTTTTGTAGTTTTAGCGCGAGCGAAGCAGCGGGTTCTGCTAGTACTGTATAATTATAGGTTTTCTGAATAAACAATATAATATGTAAGTCTTGATAATGATTATAAATTATGTTATTTTCTTTGACTATGATTAATATTACTATACTACTACTAAACAACAACAATTTTAACAGATTCGTTTTATAAAATAAAAATCGAAATATCAAAAATCCGTTAAAATTGAATTTCTATTAAACATTTTTTATAATAGGTGTGAGTACCTACCTACTGCTTAATTTTATTATTAGTGAATTTTAAAGATTATTGAAGATATTCTATGATTCATTTCAATTAAATTCTCATTGCTTTTCTGAAAATAAGCTAATTATTTACACCTTACTTGATTAAAATTTTCATAATCGATTATTCTCAATAGCGTTGCTTCTTGCTTCAAAATATTTTTTTTTTTTCGGAAATTTCATCGTAATATAATCGATTCAAGACTCGAAAATTCTTAAAATTATGGTCTATATTCTTTGGACTTCTATGTTGTTGTATTTATTAAGTTTTTATGTGGACATTTCAAATGCTCAAAATACTAAGTTTGCTTTAAGAAATCGTGAGTAATATTGTGATACGATTGAAGTACCTAATTTTTTAAAACTAAATATACAAGTCATAAAAACTTAAATTAATTTATTTTTTTATCGTCATGCCAATTTAAGATCATAGGGCTTTTAAAAAAAAAACATAATTTGTAGATATGTTCTATACATAAATTTTGAACACAGATGCAACATAATAATCTAATTTGAGTTTTATACTTTTAATAAAGAGGTAGCGTTGTGTGAGCTACAGCCAAAAAGGGGATCCTGCAGAATGGCAATAACAAGGTGATGTAAAACGTGATTTATTTTCTGTGTCAGTTTTTTTATTCAATTCACTTGCACGAAATTTTTAAATCGATTTAATGGTCCTAAAATATTTAGGAAGAATCAAACAGAAAGTACAATTTGATGCTTGTTATTATATTTAACACATTGAAATGAAATTACGTGGCTTTAAATATTCCCCTATACATTATGTCTGGAAACAGCAACTTGTTTCGTCACTTATTTGCAAAATTTGATTAATATCTCTTGGAATTATTTGCTTATGGCATCAACTATCTACCCAATTATTAGCTCTACTAGCGACTTACCCTCGCTTCGCTCGGGAAAAACGAGAAGCACAAACAGATTTATCCCACGGGAACTGTTCATTTTTCCGGGATAAAAAGTAACATGTTGTTTGATCGGAAATATAAGGAGCATGTCAAATTTTACTAAATTAGGTGCATAAGTTGTTGTGTACTAAGCTGAATAGGTTACTATAGTTTTTTAACTATTTCACGGGAACTCTTTAATTTTCCGGGAAGAAAATTATCTAAAATGTTTACCGGGGATATAAGATATCAATGTGCAAAATTTTATTTAAATCGGAACAACAGCTTCGAAGATTAGCGCGTACAAACAGACAAACAGACAGACAAAAAAAAAGAAAAAAAAACTGGATTTCTTCTATTTCTCTTCTTACATCCCCTGAATCGGTTTTTAGTATTTTTTTCTATGTACAGACATTTGACCTCTACAGTTTTATTATATGTAGATATAGATGAGTAGTGCGTAGGTTAGAGTGCAAGGCAAAAATTCTAAAATCATATTACATTATATATAAAACAAATTTACCAAAATATAGGTATACATTGTATGTGCAACCTTGCTTCGTAACAGTTTTATTATATACGTACTAACTACACCACTCATTCGCTCAGGCTTGATTATAAGACGTTAACTTTACTTTCTATAAATACAATAGGTAACATGTAAGTATAAAATTTCCGCAAGAAATTCTCTCAATCATAGTGGAAGCTCCGCCCGCGTTCAGATGACCAAAAACCAAATTCTTAACTACAGATTCGTAACTATAGATTCGGACTCTGTATCGATAATAATGTTTATTTCAATTACATTTTCCAAAAAATATTTAATGTACAGATTCGACTTAGTTACAATTTTATAATATGTATAGATTTTTTAAAATTTGTTTGATCTAAATTAATTTATTAGATTAGTAAATTTAAATTAAATTAATTAAGTAAATTTTTTGTACATCTGTAAATATCAATAGAGAAAGTGAGCTCCATACAAATTGTATGATATTTTCAGATATTATTACAATATTAATGAAAGGGTTTGTGAACCTTTCACATACGGAGGCTGCAGCGGGAATAAAAATAACTTTATGTCATCTGAAGACTGTACGGAATATTGTAAAGGTAAAGAGTTTGAAAACATAATAATTCTATAGTTATATATATATATATATATTACACATATAGTTTTTGATACTTTATAACTGCCTCGGTGGTGTAGTGGCTAGCATGTACGGCTGCACACCCGGTGGTCCTGGGTTCGAGTCCCGGGTCGGGCCAAGTTTAGTTATCGAGTCTTTCTGTATAAGTAAGCCTCAGTAACAGCCCGGAGTTGGGAAGTTGGCGGTGTTTCACCCCCGTGCCTCGGAGAGCACGTAAAGCCGTCGGTCCTGCGCCTTAACTCTCACTGGTCGTGTCGAGCAGTCGTCCCACTGGAGTATGAGAGTAATAGGAATAGAGAGTGCACTTGTGTCAGCGCGTACACTTGTGCACTATAATATCTCCTGCGCAGTTGGCTAGTCTCAATGAGATTGGCCGCCGTGGCCGGAATCGGTCGGGAGAACATCAGTTTTTGATTTTTCAAATACAATGTACATATAAAAATAATGTCACGATTCGATTTCGTTATGACGACTAATCTCACTGAGACTTTGCCAACATGACTTGAGCCAATTGTGCGGAATTTATTATAATGCACGTGTGTGTGTGTGTGCAGATATAAGTTTCTATTCTATTCTATTTTAACTTTCATATTTCGGTGGGATGGGATTGTTGAGAGATTAGCGGCAGCTTATTGTGCTGTCCAAGGCACAGAGGCTTAAACACTACCAACTTCCCTACTCCGGCTGCTAATCAATTTTTCTGATAGAAAAACCTAGTAGGTAGCTATAATTTAAACCCGACTGGTCCGACCCGGGATTCGAACCCAGTACCTCTCGATTTGTAACCGTAGCTGCTTGCCACTAGACCATCATCAAGACTCTCAAAAAGAGATACACACACTGATAAGTCATTACTTTTATTAGAATACTAGCGACTCACCCTCCCTTCGCTCGGGTTCGTCCCTGGGTGATTCTTTAAATTGACATTACTCTTTAATTTATGAACCGATTGAAATTAAATTAATACTAAATGTTAAGTGAAGCTTACTACAATATATTAGTGAAAACTGCACACACAAATCGGTTAAGCCGTTTCTGAGATTAGCGCGCACAAACTCACAGACAAATGGACAAACAGACAAAAAATCAAATAGAATCATTTTTATTGCGTTAATAAAGATCCACAATAATAGTTTTTCTCAAATATCATCTATGTACATACAGCGATCAGTTATAATTTTATTATACGTATAGATTATGATATTAATCATAAACATTTTACAGGATTTCATCTTTTAAGCCTTGTTAAATCTTAACGACCTGCATTATGTTTCCAACCATTTAAAACGGGCTATTGTCCTAGTCATAGGTTGTAGTAAGTATTAATGTATTTTTTATTAGATTTTAAATAGTTACTAGTTAATGTAATTCAGAACATCGCGTGATCTCTTCTCTTTGGCACTTATATATACCTATCTATTACATGTATGATGCAGTGCCAAAAATTCGTAGAACTGAAACTTAGATACTCTATCTCTGGCAGAAATCCTATTTTTTCCTGGGATAATATTCAGCCCTTTTAACATTTCATTGTTAGACATGAGCCTTACCTCAAAGCAAAGGGGAGTATACGATAGTTCTCCAAGCTATATGCGTATTGGCGGACATCTTTCGTGGTAGTCAGGTTAAAAATAAATGGCTTGTGAAAATATGAGAGCTACGAGGACCGGGACTTTAAACTCGCTTCATTAGATTTTTCTAGTGGGCGCTTTATCACTAGAGAGAATCTAATCTGGAATCTCGTTAAAATGGATTTAGCCATTCTTCTTCTATGTCTATCTCTACTATCCTCGTGAACACCAAGTCTTTGCCGAAATATAAAATCGATCTTTATATCCTTTATAATTCTTCCTGGAAAATTTACCCGTTAAAATCAGTTAATTGATAAACGGAGAGACAGTTAAAATATATTATAATTTAATAGATATTTAGGCTTTAGTATCGTACAAACACTAACATTAGATCAATATCGACGCGTGCGAGGAACAATATTGTAACTTGGTATTGAAATGAATTAAAAAAGAAATGAACTTCTTCACAATTTTAATTCCTAATTCAATGTTAGGTACTACAATACTCAGCCACTACAATTTTGTTTTTTGGGGTAGCTTTTTAATTTCGTGTTTCCTTGCTTGGGGGCCGTTCATAAAATACGTCATACTAAAGCAGCTTTTTTTTGACCCCCCGTCCCCACTTGTCACATCTTGTCACATCTTGTCACACTCAGCCAGTCCCCTCCCCTCCCCTTGTATGCGAACGTATTTTATGAACGGCCCCTTGCCTTGGTACCTTCAAATTTAGCCTTACATTCTTTGCTATACTTTGTTTAGTGTGGAAAATGTATGACTTGAATCGAACTTGCAACTACTATTTAATGGTGTAATATTAGACCTTTACTTTTCTGGGAGGACTATTATATTTTACCTTTTTTAGTTAGAAAAATTATTTTTTAGCTTTTACTTTGACGCCCAAACTGAAACGTGCAAGAGTTTTTTGTATACTGGTTGTAGTGGCAACGAAAATCGATTTGACACGCTGGAAGAATGTGAAGAAACCTGTAAAGTGTCTAATAAAGACGAACCTTTAAAATTAAATGAAGAGTACCACCTACCCTTAAAATTTATTGCACACACGTAGATTCACGCACGTACGCACATACATTATATCATTACTATAAAAAATAAGAAAAATATAAACCATACAAATGCCTTTTTCTCACAATATTGAATGATTACTTTATTTATTTTAAAATAGTACATTATAGTCTGCGCGGAAAGAGAACTGTCATTAAGATTTGAGGGCGCAGCTTTGTTTAATTACCGTATTTGTTATGTTGACAGCACTATAGTGCGACTGTAACATCTTGATACTTTAAAACTATGTTAGAATATAATGTTTTCAGATTCCGTCTTAATAATTGTTTTAAAGAATGATTTTAATGATAACTGTTAAAGATATTTCTGAATGGATGTCATGTGCATTTTAAATCAATTTTCTATGTAGTGTCACATTCAATAAGTTCGGGGGTCGGAAATAAAGGACGTATTCTGCACTACAGTTGTTTTAATGCTTTCTCTTAATAATAGTGATTTATGACCATTCACAAACACACGCACGTCTTCCTTTACGTTTTTTCCCTGGCGTGCACCACATGACGTTATTTATGGAACTTTCTTATTTTATTTTACTGTATCTTTACTCAATCCTGAAAAAGTAGAAAAAATATTTTAAGTTAAGACTAACTTTACTAACTCGCTTAGACAAGCGCATTATAAATTAAAAGTATCAACACTCTTTATACCTGCTATCAAAAATATTGATTGGAACAAAATAAACAAATATTATCATATTTCTAAATGAATTCCATTTAATATATATATATATATATATATATATATATATATATATATATATATATATATATATATATTTTGAGATGTCAGGGATCGCAGGTTACATAAGAAATCTATAAACATTCAAATAAAACTGTGACATACCGGACTTATCTGCCACACGTTCCGTGACTTTATTTAGGTAAATAATGTTGTGTTTTGCTGCTTTTTCTCCTTAGCAGAATTGTATAATATTAAATAATATTTCCCTTGTCGAACTGTGTAAAGTTTTAGCCCTTTTCGACATGATTTAAAATAAAAATCACCATAAAACAACACAATAAACACGAAATAAAGTTTGACATTTGACAGATAGCTAGATCGGGTACCCCATGAACGAATTAACCACTGGACCAGACATATAAGCGGACGTACCTTTACCGGTCTTGTCAGTAACCTGGGAATTTTAGCCTTGGTCGTTTGTTTTTTGTGTCAGTCTCAAGCACTTACTTGCCAACAAAACATCTCCCAAAAATGACTACATGTTCTGTTAAATGGTGTAAAAACTATAACTATAACGTCTCTAATTCGTCCATGGGGTAGCCATATAAAAATCATAATGTTAGTTCCATTTTATGCCACGACGGTTCTCTTTCCGCACAGACTATATATGTATGTATATACTTATATTTATTATTCTTAATTTTTTATAATAATAAAATATAGTTCTCTCATTAAATAAAACTTGATCATTTTATATTTTAACAAATTTTTTATCGTAATTCTATACAGATATATATTTTGATGATTAAAACATGTTTCGGAGACTATAATATTTTTATTTACAAAATATACCTATTATGCACCTTCATATATAAAATTGTGTTTCATGAATAGCCCTTACAAGAACAAATTAAACGATCCCAGATTCGACGTTATTACTAGTCGTTAAAGGGTTGTTTTATTACCTTTCCTCCGATTTTATGAATAGACAATCCCGTTCAATAATACCATATATCATTTTATTTATGAGTAATTGTATTGCTATTTTAACCAACCAAACTTGATAATGGTAGAAAACAGAAGTCTCTAGAACATTATCCTTTTAATGAAACAAAATGTGCGGCAAACATTATAATTTTATCAAATAATCCATTATTATTTGCATAAATGCAAATACCACGGATATGAAAACAAATTTTTTTTATATAATCCAACCTGATTTAAACTTGAGCAAATTTAATTGAAATTATTTAGATTATGGCTTTAAGAATTGTCAGCTAAAGCACTATTTACTAAGCTATCTTCACGAAAACAACCACAACATAAGAAAACACGATGAATTAATCCACTTGTAAAAATGACATAATATTCTATAATATGATATCTAACCATATTACACAAATATTTTAAAACTAGCGACTAACCCTCGCTCCGCTCGGGTTTATCCCTTTCGTCCGTCTCGTTGTCCCTAAGTTTTATCATTTACTATAGATTTCTCAGAGATGAGATATTATTCCGCAGTAAAAAGTATCCTATATGTTAATCCAGATAATCAGCTATTATCATATAAAATTTCATTAAAATCCCACCAGTGGTTTTTCCGTGACGCGGCATCAGACAGACAGATAAACAGAAAGCAAATCTAAAAACTGTAGATTCGGCCTCTGCATCGATAATAATGTCTATGATATTATAAAAAATAATAGTTAATGTACAGATTCGGCTAAGTTACAATTTTATTATATGTATAGGTGTTTGTTCGAGAGATTTTATCCTTATCATAGACTCTATCGATTAATTCGAAAAAATAGTCACGATGCACTTTTTTGTATTTTTATTTGGTTCGATTCCTGGTTCAGGTAAGCTTTTATTTTAAATGCAGTTATTAGCTATTATTTTTTAAACATAAAGAAATGTTTCCTTTGAGTAAATCTTGATAACTTCAATATTTAAAGTACTTTTCTTCCATGTCCCATCCATTTGCTCCACGAGGTATAGAAAATGCGTAAAAAATTAAAGTTAATATGTATTTTTATGAGAACATTTTTATCGTTTACTTCACTTGGCCACAATCAATACACACTCATAGCTTGCAACATGCGTGTTCTCGGAATAATATTGTTATTCTTATTCACGTCATTTAAAACTATAAACAGCGAAGAATTTTTAAAAAGTACTTTAACAACTGCTTCAACTCGTCCAAGTACATCTCAGAAGCCTACAACATTGTATAGAAGAATTAATGTGCAAGATGGAATCTGGAGTGCTTCCTTAGATTTCAATAGATTTATGGATGCTAGACGAAAAAAGAGCAAGAATAACAGTAAGTAGCTGGTATTAGTATAAAAAGGTAACGATTGCCAGATGTATTTTCCCATGAAAACAAAAGATCATGTATATTAACACAGCTACTAAAGATTTTTATATAATAAATTGTTGAATTTTTTGTATGAAGGACAACTCGGCCGAACCAGTAATTGTATTTTCCCAAGCAAATGAGAGATTTTCCTGCAGTAAAAGGTATCCTAAACGTTGAACCTGAATAATAATTTATCACTATATAAGATTTAGTTAAAAGAAATTCAGTTTTTTTTGTGTGAATTGCAGACAGATATAGAAACAAACACAAAAAAATTTATAACGATTATTTTGGGGTCTATATTCCGTACGTAATACGTAACAGAAATGGTTTTTTAAAAAAAAATCATGTACAGATTTGACTTTGTTACTACTTTTTTTTATTATACGTATAGATTACGCAAAGGCGTCTGAATGTTAAATACATAGTATATTGGAGTTTCAACACTTATGTTTTAGAAAATTCATTCTTAAGCAATTTGGATACTTGGTGTCAATTTCAACCAAAAATAGGAAACTGTGAAAAATCTTTACAAAAGTAAGTAACTGTATTTAAATGTTTATTTTGTAATAAGGAACATATTTAAAATATATTTTGAATTAGGATAATTCAAACCTGCTTTGAATTGCAGATTTTATTACGATTTACAATTACATCATTGTGTGCCATTCAACTATAGCGGGTGTGGGGGCAACAGAAATAATTTTGAGACACTTGCAGATTGCGAACAACTTTGTAAAGGTGCGTATTACAAGACAGTGAATAGATTGCCTTAAAATTAAATAGCTAAACTTTCAGCTTTTTATCAGTTACAAAATTGATATTTACACACAAGATTTTACAATTTACGTCAATAGAAATGATAAGGTTCGCTTGTGCGAAATCGCCTATTTCCAACACTTCAGCCTTTGTGAGGTTTTGACATATACGTATTCCTATAAGAAAAGAACTTTTTATGCTGACATTTTTGCTCTACAGTGTAGAGTTTGCTGTACACTATACCTACACATATCTCCGCTTGAAAAATTGATACACATGTTAACATGTATTTGATTACGAATAATATTTTCGGGTTATCCATTATGGAGTACAGATTAGATCACCAATGTCTCACAGAATGTAGAAGACACGACGTTAAAAAAAATTGTCTAGAAGATTTTGATCTTACAACCTTAAATCTATATATAACGGTTTTACCGATTTCATTCATCTTTTTTTTTAAATGTTTTCTATTACTTCGTAGAAGGTTCTTACATTAAAACAAAATTAAGAAAATATCGCAGAATCTTAGAAAAATGGGAATGAATGGGATTTGTATTGGGAAGCAACATAATAATATGGAGAGTAAATGTAATTTTAAATATTATTGCTATTATTTACGTTATGTATTTTATATTTTAGGTGTTTTCAGTTCCTCAGTTGAACAAGCAAGTTATAAAACTATTTGTATGTTACAACCTAATTCGGGGATGTGTATGGCGATGATACCAAAGTAAGCCCATTTGATCTATTAAAATTTATATTATTTGCTATATAAATATAAATATTTTATAAGTTGATGATAATACTTTCAGATATTACTATGATACCAATGAGAAAACTTGTAAAATGTTTATATATGGTGGCTGTGGAGGAAACTTGAATAAGTTCGATACTTTTTCCTCGTGTCTAAATGCGTGCGGGGATTCTGATTTCTGATTAATACGATATAATTAAGAAATTTATTCCAAACTAGCATTGCCCGCGGCTCTGTCCGCGTTCAGATGACCAAAAACCAAATTCTTACATATACCAATTTCATTGCGCACCGCATGATTGGTCAATAATGGCGGTGATTGACAATGCCATAAAGGTTTTTGTTTTAACAATAACATTTATAGTATGTCTATGCTTCTGTTTTGTTTATTTGTTTAGATTTAGGGGGTAAACTCTCAAACCAGTAAATGAATTTTAATCATTTAGTTGCTAAGAGACAGCTGTTGATTTATTTATATTTAGCTGATTTTTTAAATTACATAATAATAACTTTTCTTAATGTTAATTTGTCGCGAAACAGGGACCCACCCCTAGTGCCAGTAAATAATATTTTCCGAAACAAAAAATTTCAAAAGAAAGTGACAGTTCCAATGGTATATGATTAAGGTAAATAAGTAAATAATCTTAAGCATTTTTTTTAATTTCATGTATTCCCTTTTTAAACATTCCACAGCTGGGCATCGGTCTCCCTTCAATACGAGGGCGATCAGGTCATAGTCCACTTCGCTGGCCAAGTGCGGGTTAGCGGACTTCACGTGTCTCTCGAAAATTTGCTAGGTTTTCTCACGATGCTTTCCTTCACCGTGGTATCATGTGGTAATCATGTTAGAAATAATTGTCACATAAAAATATCAGAGGTGCGAGACCGGGGATTTGAACCTGCTTCACTCGGTTTCTCACTCGCTACCACTGGGCTACTACTTTATTATTTCATATGGCTCGCCTAGTATGATTAAAGTCATAAAGCATTTTATTGCGTCCTTTAAGCCTTCTTTCAAGAAATGCTGTCAAAAAATCCAAAAAGTTGAGGTATAATAGTTTCTAAAATACTTTTATCGAAAATTATCTTGCAGAATATAGGTTTCGTAGTTTTTGAGATATGGAATATTCTTATTTAACACACTTTGTTAGTTTAACAACCATACATTTGTTTTCCATAAAATGTTAAAAATAACATGAAACGAATTTAGTTTTACGGTTGATAAAATGAGTCGATATTGTGGAAACGTAAATATTTATTATTCGTATTTGTTTTAGTGCTAGTCTAATATAACACGTAAGTAGGAAAAACAACACATTATTTTGTTATACGGAACCTATATATAATACGCGAGTTGGATTTGCATTTGCCCAATTTTTACATTAAAACATTTACAAACATTAACATTATTTACTATGCAATAAAATTTACAAATATTTTTATTTTGTTTCGGCGTGCAAAATTTTATAAATATGCAGTATGCTACTAATCTACAATGCCAAAAAGTTTGTTTTATTATTATATAATGAATATAAACTCATTAATAATTACCCCGCGGGTAATTTAGTAAAAATAGTAATAAAAGTAGTAATTTAGTAATTCTAATAAAACCATAAAAAGGTCATATCACATTCAATTTTTTGGAATTAAAAGTACTTAATTTAAAAACACATGGCGACATCTATTGACGAATATTTAAGTAACACCATAGTATTATATGATCTGTGGTAACACATAAGTAAATATTTTTGGATTAATTCTAATGAATATAAAAACTTTTTAACAAAAAAATAAAAACCGACTTCAAACAAAAGCACTAAAAAGTGAAAAATAACTGATTGGTAGTTTTCATTTACTATACACACCTAATCAAATATTTTCGAATTCGGTGTGCTTTGGCTAAGTAATTAAAGCCTACCTATTAAATACATACCTAATCAAATATTTTTGAAATCGGTCCCAGCCCATACAAAGCAACGCACACCGACTTCGAAAATATTTGATTAGGTATGTATAGTAAATGTAAACTACCAATCAGTTATTTTTCACTTTTTAGTGCTTTTGTTTGAAGTCGGTTTTTATTTTTTTGTTAAAAAGTTTTTATTTTTCCCTTTTTAGTGTAGACAATAGTAGCAAAGTAAGGATTCTAACGTGTTAGGCTTGTCAAATCAAACAAAATAAGCCCAAACTCAAAGTATCTACTATTAGCCGTTGAAGAGTTCCACCTATCCACCTTCTGGCCTTGCTATCAGATCAGGTCAACAACACCGAACCACTGTACTATCAACGGAAATAGAAATACTTGCAAAGTTTCAAGTCAATATGACAATTAGAAGTAGGTAAAATTCATTATTAGTTGTTTTTCCACCCTTAGGGGTGGTATTTTTTTTTTTAATTTAAATGGGACCAATCTGGAAGTATACCCTTTCAAACAAAACAAAAATTGTCCAAATCGGTTAATAAATGACGGAGTTCTGAGGTAACAAACATAAAAAAAAAAAACACAGGCGAATTGAGAACCTCCTCCTTTTTGAAGTCGGTTGAAAATAGAGTTATTGATATTTTTTTATAAAAGTAGCTAATAGTGTTTTACAAATTTAGTAATACTAAATGCTTATATAAAATGTTTATACTATCATTGTGATTTTATTCTAGCCAGTTTTGTATTTTTTTCTCAGAAATGAGATATTTTCCCGCGGTAAAAAGTATCCTATATATTGACCCGGATAACCAGCTATCACCACACCAAATGTCATCAAAATCCCTCCAGTGGTTTTTCTGCTATGCGGTAACAGACAGACAGACAAAAAATCTAAAATCTATAGATTCGGCATCTATGTCGATAGTAATGTCTATATTTTCAACCGACTTCAAAAAGGAGGAGGTTCTCAATTCGACTGTATGTTTTTTTTTTATGTTTGTTACCTCAGAACTCCGTCATTTATTAACCGATTTGGACAATTTTTGTGTTGTTTGAAAGTGTATACTTCCAGATTGGTCCCATTTAAATTTCAAAAAAAAAATACCACCCCTAAGGGTGGAAAAATAGCTAATGATGAATTGTACCTACTTCTAATTGTCATATTAACTTTAAATTTGCAAGTGTTTTTATTTCCGTTGATAGTACAGTGGTTCGGTATTGTTGACCTGATCTGATGGTAAGGCCAGAAGGTGATTAGGTGGAACTCTTCAACGGCTAATAGTAGATACTTTGAGATTGGGCTTATTTTGTTTGATTTGACAAGCCTAACACATTAGAATCCTTACTTTGCTACTACTGTCTACACTAAAAAGGGAAAAATAAAAACTTTTTAACAAAAAAATAAAAACCGACTTCAAACAAAAGCACTAAAAAGTGAAAAATAACTGATTGGTAGTTTTCATTTACTATACACACCTAATCAAATATTTTCGAATTCGGTGTGCTTTGGCTAAGTAATTAAAGCCTACCTATTAAATACATACCTAATCAAATATTTTTGAAATCGGTCCCAGCCCATACAAAGCAACGCACACCGACTTCGAAAATATTTGATTAGGTATGTATAGTAAATGAAAACTACCAATCAGTTATTTTTCACTTTTTAGTGCTTTTGTTTGAAGTCGGTTTTTATTTTTTTGTTAAAAAGTTTTTTCAATAACATTTTCCAAAAAAATATTGAATGTGCAGATTCGGCTTAGTTACAATTTTATTATATAATTGTTTAAATAGACAATTGTTTAAAAGGTATATAATAAATCTATTTTTATTATTATTTTAAAAGTATTATATAACCTAAATAATTTTGCAATATTTCTTGATTTTGCTTTCAATTGATTTCGATTTCTAAAACGTATACGAGTATATTCTATAATACTTTCTTCGATTTACGCGAATATTTGACATTTTAAATAAAACTATCTTTTCGGATTTTTTCGCGAATTTATTTCTTATTAAATACCCACAAATTAATCTATGGTAGGCTGTCTGTAACAACTATAAAATGCTTTTGAGACATCTTATACCTTAGTCTCTCCTGTGACCATGATAGCTGTAAAGCAGTCGAAACGTTGGGAACCAAAAATCAAAATAAATTCGCAAAAAATCCGAAAAGATAGTTTTATTTAAAACGTATATATTCTGTAATTTAAGTATATATACACACAAGTGTATATACAGGGAATCTGAACCGATAAAGGAGACATGGTCTTATTTCCAATAAAACAGTGTTCAGTCGACATTTTTTCTTTATCCTAACGCTAGCAGATATAAGATTAACATAAAAATGGTGAATTCATTGATTCACCCTTTGAGAATGAAAATATATATTAACCACTCTTATTTTTTATACTATTATATTATATTAATAATATATTAATTTATAAAATGTATAATTTAACAATTTATTTTTCCAATGTAAAAGTAAATAGATTATTTATTCGGCCAATGAGTTTTCATAATTAAAGTAATTTATCGCGGTTAGCCTAATTGAATTGTATCTATCGAGGTGAGCCGCAATCTGTCAAGCTTTGGTTCAGCAGGTGTGATCCATTCTGAGTGACTTTTTGTTTTATTGTTCTGGCACAATCGTTTTCCTAGATAGATAAATTATTTTGTCCATCTCTAAAAGATATGTGTCAATGATAAAATAAAAGATTCCTTTGAAAAGAAAATATCAATGTTTTAAAAAAATAAATATTTAAACCCTTCCATTATGAGAAATGTGTAAAAGTCGTATTGGGAATATTAAATACTAGCAGTTCACCCTTGATTCGGTCGGATTCATCCCTGGGTACGTTTTAACGGTCAGTATGGAATAGATTGACTATATAACGTGTTTTCGCGTTGGAACGAGATATCTTCCGCGATATAAAGTAGCCTATGTCACTCTCCAGGCCAACCCTTCACTCTGTTTGGACGTGAAAGAAGGACAAACAAATAAACACACTTTCATATTTATAATATTAAGTATGGAAGAATGGACCAATATACCAATATCATACCTGCCATACTATCATAAATACACAAATCCTGTGGATTGACTGGCTTATATATTAATCATTTATTTATTGACGACGCGTGTGGCTTCAGTTTGTAGTGACCCTACTTGCTGTGCCAGCGGTCGCGGGTTTGAGTCCCGCTGGGGGGGTTTATTTGCGTGATGAGTGCGAATGTTTTTACTCCAGTCATGGGTGTTTATATTTATAATATGTATGTCTTTAAAGTTCTATACTATCTGGTATCCATAACACAAGTCTCGTAGCTTACCATGGAACTAGATGGTGCTGTGTGTTAATGTAACAACATATTATTATTATTTATGTCGACAATAAAAATTAAATATGGTTCATAGCTACAATATGACATAAGGTAAATGAGGAAACTAAAAATCTTTGTAAATGTTCCCACAGTTTAAACTTTAGACCGGAAAATTCCTTGTCTATATTTTACTTGAAGTTAAAAATAAAAATATTAAAGCTCGGTTGGCTGACTAGCAATTACTGGGGGACCCGGGCTTAATCCACGTCCTGACGGAGAAAAACTCCCCTAATTAATAGTCGAGCTGGATTAATTAGCGAAGACATGCCGAGCTCTTACTATTTAGTTTTTTTTAGTTTTTTGATAGATGAAATTAGTTCCACAGTACGAATTAATCAAAAAATATAGTTTTGTACGTCCACTGCGCATTTCGGATAAAACATTTATTTCTCCATTAAAAGTTTTGCCGAATTTTAATTTTATTGGAAGAGAAAACTTTATGGTAGATTTAGTGTTTTATTGTAAAATCTATGTAATACTAGTGAGTCCAACTCAAATCATGTTAAAACACCTAGCCCTCGGGAACCCTTCCTATTCAAAATAAAAAAGTATGTAACTTAAACTGATTTTTTTACCTGCTGGTGAATGCCCTACAAAAATCTATTACAACTTTGTTCCTCGAGTATACGAGTATAATACTTAATCCTCTAGTTATTTATTTTTCCTGGCATCAATAGCAGCTCACCTGAATTTATTTATTTATTTATTTATTTTTGGGAAACAAACAGTGACATAATTCTTAAAAATAATTAAAAACTAAAAAGTCCACACACCAGCAAAGTTTCCACCTATAAATATGTCACAGGTAGAGTAAACATAAATAATTTAAACATTAAAACTATATAATAAAATTTTAACAAAAGCTACTGCAAAAACACTACAAATGACAACAATAAAAATGACTAAGTTAGAATTACAAAAAATAAATAATAATTCTTTATTAGTCAGTGAAAGCTATATTTAAACTAGTTTAGCTGTTTATAAGATTAGCGAGAATAAACAGATAGACATAGAGTAATATTATTCAATACTTATTTGAGTCTGAGTCGCCATCTTGCAATATTCATATAAAATTTAATATTTGAAATTGTAGACACTTCAATTTTACTACATAACGAAGAAGCTTTTGTCGTTATTTGGAAAAATACGTAAAGCAACTTAAGTATTCGCATATAAAATCTAATGATCCCAGTTATATTTTCAGTGTAGTGGTAAAATGTTTTAAACCGTTTATTAGTCTTCATCAGATTGGTTTAAGCCATCAACATGGAGATTGGAGGGTTTACGGCGTTGCTGCTCTCAGATTTTTTAGTGTCGCTTCGGGCGCTTTTGCAGTGTCAGTAATTGGAGTCTAATTTATCGCGTGTTGCCGCGAGATTTATTGGCAAAGGATAAAGACTGTTTCTGTACTCATTCAAATTGTGAGCCTTCTGCGATAAGGTTTTATAGTCGCAAAATACGCGTCGTAACAGTAGATATTTACGGGCTGTTGCGCAATGCAGAGTACAGTGTAATTTCTTTTTTTTTTACAATAAAATGTTTATATGAATTTTTAAAAGTATGTAACAGTTGTTCCTACTACAGCGAGAGATAAAAATTGTGAATTAGATTTATAGCACAATTTTAGTATTTTTGCGTACATATTTTAATAAAAACTTATGAGCAAGTTTAAGGTTTTAGTACAGAATTTAGTAGAGCAACAAATTTTATTAACAATGATACATAAATAATTACAAGAATATACACAAAATATAAAATATAGCTAAGTCAATCACCCACCCGATCAATTTAAGTCAATCGCCATCGGCATTTTCGAAACAAAGAGAATCAAATTTACGGTTTTATTATCTGCCTTTGGTCGTAATTCTTATCTTCCTTTATATTTAGAGCCGGCAATGGCCTGTAAAGTGAAGAAATGTTTTAGTGCGTTGAATATCTTCCCGTAATACTTGACTGTTGTGACCGATGTGTAGGATTTAAATTTTCTGCATCTTATTTTTCTGCCGCCTGAAATACGCAAGATCCCTTTGCTTATATAAAACAAAATGACAAAAAACTATAACGATTCTAAGGCTTGATATTTACATGTCCTTACCATCTCGTATCGCATCTCTTCGTTGATTCGTTCACATAAATCGGTGGGTATGTCGTTTTCTGTTACGTCTTGCAACACATATTTTAGTTCAGAAGTCCTAAAAATATTAGAAAAAATAATGACATTATAAAATAATTACCTTTTGTATTCGTTTTCTTTATGTTTTAAAAAGAATACCGTCAAATGACTTTAAATATTTCATACGAATAGTTTTAAAATGTAAATATAAAAATGTAGCAAACAAAGTTTACATTGAAGAAACCTTTTTGTAGATTGAGTAGTAGGTAAGCTATGTTAGCTTCCCATAGTTACAAGCCAGGTGCGAAGCCAAGAAACACACAGGGAGGTGTCCCACTTTGGGGGCGGTGTACCAAACGGGTTGCTTTTGGTAATTTTCTGACGGCAGAGTGGACCGTTGGAGCAACCCCATGGTTGTTGTGGTCTGCTTCGACAGACCTGAAGTCGGAGTGTCGTGGTTGAGTGCGTAAGCGATCCTGCGACGCCTCATTAAGACGGAGGAGGTTTTGTTGGGTTTTAGTGGGTAGTACTGGCTTTTCTAGCCGGTGAGTCCCACATAACCACCTGTATGTCTACGGGTGGTATTCATAAGGGAATTTTTCAACATTAAAAGGAAAATCCAGGTAGTAAAAAATTATGTTCCGGGAACGAAGTCTATTCCAGCAACAATATTTGTATTGATGACCTACAAGACGTGCAATATACGTTATAATGAACGTGTCGTAGCCAGGTTAGGCCAACTATTTCAAAAAGCAATTAGTGCTCAACAAGCCATCAACCGAAGCCTCTTTTGTACTCACTTATAATTGAAATATGTCATAATTACACTTTTAAGAACAAAGGTTTTGCTATTAAAATTTTTCACACACAATTACACTTTATTAAGCAACATTTTTGATTATTAGCGACGTGCCCAGTAACAAGTCATTTTATTTTAATCGTATAAATATTATCTTGAAACTGACATAGAAGAAGAATTACAATTGAAGTAAAAATATATAAATATGTTCTTAACGCGTTGTGACAATATTGAAAACGTTATGAATACCAATCAAAGTGTTGATACTAAGTGTAAAGTAAATTTCTTAGTTACAACTTAAAAAAAATACCTTTAATTAAAACCAAAAATAATGTTACTAGTGTTTAAATTACGTTTTAGGTTAATTTCGCTGGCAAAAGTACATAAAGATCAATTATACCTACTGATATTATAACGAGGAAAGCTTTTTAAATTGGGATGAAGAAAGAAATGTATGTTAATGACTAGGAAGCCTAGGACAGAGTTAGACAACGCTGGATTCATACTGGGGGCACTCGGGGCTAGTGCCCAGGGCAAATTTTTAGGGGCGGCAAAATCCGGAGGTCAGAAAAAAAATTTTTTCGCGTTATCGAAAATGCTTTTTTTTCCAAAAAAATGAATAATTAAAAAAATACTAGTACATTTTTCGAAAAATTGAAATCATTTATAAACTATTTTCTTGCATTTTTCAAAAAAATTATAATTAAAAACAATGTTACTTTATCGAAACTTTACCCATTTTATATAAAATTTCGATAATAGGGCGGCATTTTTTGCAATACCCAGGGGCGGCGCTAAGGTTGAGTCCGATACTGTAGATAGATAAATGTGGAAGAATAAAATAATGTTAATATTATCACACAAACACAATTTCTTACTGTATATAAATAAGCATGTAAGCGCTAGTGGACCGTCGTGCAAGATACGGTGCGTCCTCCTTTCCACCGAAGTTATACTCTATGGCTTCTTGTTTGCTGCACCGAGACACTACATCGTCGTCAAACTTGAACCACTGAAATTTCGTCTATTGAAGTAATTCACTAATTATGCTTTAAATTATAACTTAAATGGTACTTTTATGAATTCAAAATTATAATCTATAATAATCTAAGTGATTTAACTAGAAATATCTATAATTATAGTAAAATTCCAACTGAGATATTTTCATAGAACGGCAAACATAAACTATCTTGAAAATAAACAATAATCTGGCTGATTAAATTTATGTCACATCCGTCTTACGTAATGTAACCTATAATGAGAGAGATATGATCGTGCACAAGTGTGTGCGGGAACACAAGTACACTCTCTTCTTATCCTAACACTGCACACAAAGATGGAGAATATTTGAGAATTTCTTGTCAGAAATTCGAAATTTCAATTTTTTTTAAGCGTTTAATGCACTAGACGAATGCAATTCTGTTAACCTCACGTTTTACTATACAGCGTAGAATAAAATGTAAACTTTAACCTACTCGACGCATCATCCAATGTTGTTACGAGTTGTGTGTGTTCAATCTAGTGAATATTAATTTAACTTTTTCAGTAAGTACTTAATACACATTTTTTATGCAGAATACGGAAATTGAAATAAAAAAAAAACAGATATTTTTGCAGACTATACCTTTCCATCGCCCTTGGGGTTGACAAACACAACATAATGCCCGCCGTGATTATCACCAGAGTGCACCAACACGGCGTGTAAGGTATAGTGAGCGGGGTTCTTAGGTATTTCTTGCAGGTACTGATCTAGATTGATCTCTTCATAAAACTCAAATCTAAAATTAACAATAAATAGCATAGAAAATGTGTGTTCGGCATATAAAGTATCATGATTAAAATTTAAAGATTATTATTACATAAGAAGCATTATTCTACGATTATACATCACAGAAAAAACAGTTATGCAACGGATGCTAGCATAGACCATATTAAATTTTCAATAGCGTTTAATAGTCTCATTATTATGAAGACGTAATTTTATTTAACATGCCCTGAAATCACATAACAAACAGATTTATAAAAATATTTTACTAATAGAACGTTACATTATCCTTGAGGAAGATAGATTTTTCTTCTACATACCACGCGCGTAAACTATGTAGTACATTATAAAAATTCCTCTGATAGACGAAAGCACAATGAAATAGAGCTCTTTAAACGCTACGCTTATCGATAATAACATTAAATAACTAAATGCTTTTCATATTAACAAAATTAGTCTTTGACTTGGTAAATGTAAAGATGCGGTTTACCGATCATTAAATTTAATAGAGGCATCACTCTTGGGATCGTATTGGAATCTCATTAAGTGCAAATGTAGTATAGGTGGAAACACATCAAATCGGACTCCTTTCTCTGCCTCTTGTAGGCCATGCTCTCCTGCGTCATACTTGTTTTCACCATCAAGTAATTCTATGCTGATGTAATCTTTAAATGATTCATAAACTGAAAAAATATCTTGACGTATAATAAAATCAAAAATAATAATAATATGTTCGGACATTAACACACAACACCATCTAGTACCATAGTAAGCTACGAGGCTTGTGTTATGGGTACCAGATAGTTGTTACACTATACATATATAACTTTAAATACATACATATTATAAATATAAACGCCCATGACTGGAGTAAAAACATTCGTGCTCATCACATAAATGAATGCCCCCAGCGGGACTCGAACCCGCGACCGCTGGCATAGCAAGTAGGGTCACTACAAACTGAGTCAAACGTGTCGTCAATAAATATAACTTTAAAAACAAATAAATAATTTATAATGGGAATCCATGTCAATGGTAATGTTCTTTGTTCTGTGGCTTATTAGCGTGCCATTTGGGCACAATTTACTTCGCCAATGTCGTGTAGAAAATGGAAATCCAATTATTGATAATATGAAAAATAAGCATGTATTTATATGAGACCGCGGGGTTAGCAAAAAAAATGTGCATGTATCTAAAGGAAAAAATGATTGGGCTTGTTGTTCATCAAGATTCAATATTTTATTATAAAGAAAACTATATTTTACCACAAATTAGAAATATTTTTAAAGTAAAAATACATAACAATGCGAATAAAAAGCAATCTTATTAAAACGTCACAAATGGACAAAAAGAGTTTAGATATTTTTGCTTCAATATTATAGTCACAGCATTTCTTTCCTTTGCCTTTTATAATGTCCCTTTGAAGATAAATTAAATTTAAATGTGAAACGGAACGTTTAATTGACCCGTAGCCGTTGTACATTTAACTAAATTTATATTTGGTACTGTTCCAAATTTGCATAATTTTATATGAAAAATATACAATATCTTAATAACTTACTATTATTTTTTCCCTTAACGCTAAGTTGAATATCATAAAATGTTTCGACACGCGTGCTCGTACAATTTACATTTTTACATTTGATGAAAGATGTCATTTTCCCTTCAAACAATTTAGGCACTGTACCTTCTACTACAGTACCTTTCATCTTATTTTCTAGTTTATCTAAAAGTACCTGTAAATTATATGTAAATACATCAAAATCAACATAATAACGTTAACATTACGAGAATTTTTTTTTATTTCCTATTAGCCTTGTAAATTTTGTATAAACATACATAAAATATTACTAATGTATTCAACTCAATACATATTTATGTGACAAATACAATAAAACATATTAAAATATTTACTCGTAAAAATTCTTGTACATCATGTTGCATGAAAGAGTCTAGCGTTTCCCAACCAAAACTTTTAGTAAGTATCTTAGTAGCGACAGGTTTGTCCAAAAATTGCAGATCGTAGAAAACTCTTTGAAGAGCGAAAGCAACTGATCTAGAACTATCATCTCCTACAGTAGGTATTTTATAAACTGCCTTACGAAGTACATTAGTAAAGAATAAAGTTTGTAATAGAGAATTCATATAACACGTAGCGCCTTGATTTTTGAGGCCTGAAAAGATATGAAATATTCAATGAAAATTTAATATTTTACGTGAAAAATTTTTCATACTTAATTAATTGTACGGCTTATATAACCTATGTATCCAGTATGTTTCTTAGAGTCCCAAGAAACCCCGTGAGGAGCTTCTGCTACAACGTGCGCTTCAATAGTTACAGAATCGTCTTTCACGAAGCCATTATCGGGATCCAATAATTCCTTCCAAGATATGAAATGCGCAAATCCCCAATCATCTTCTTTGCTAATAAGTAAAACCAAATTCATTATTGTTGTTTATAAAAGAATATTGTTGGATCAAGATACTATTAATATATTATAGGTTTCATCTCAGTGTGCGGTACTTTGCATATATTAATTATAAATTTATTATTGACTAGCGAATCATCCTCGCTACGCTCGGGTTCGTCCCTGGTTACGTTTTAACGTTTAGTATAGATTTTTAGAGATGAGATATTTTCCTGAGTAAAAAGTATTCTATATGTTGAACCGGATAACCCGCTATCAACAAACCAAATTTCATCAAAATCTTTCCAGTGTATTTCTCGTGATGCGTTCTCAGCCAGAAAAATTCTAAAAACTGTATATTCAGCCTCTGTATCGATAAAAATGACTATTTCAATAAGATTTTCCAAAAAATATTTAATGTACAGATTCGACTCAGAATTTTATTATATGTATGTATAGATAAATAATTTTGTTCGTATATATTTAATACTAGCATTGCCCGCGGCTCCGCCCGCGTTCAGATGACCAAAAACCAAATTCTTAGGTTTTACATATTAGTATACTCTTACATTGTAGTTTTTGTATTTATTCTCAGAAATGAGACATTTTCCCGCGGTAAAAAGTATCCTATATGTTGACCTAGATAACCAGCTACCACCATACCAAATTTCATCAAAATCCCTCCAGTGGATTTTCTGTGATGCGGTAACAGACAGATAGACAGACAAAAATTCTAAAAACTATAGATTCGGCCTCTGTATCGATAATAATGTTTATTTCAATGAGATTTTCCAAAAAATATTTAATGTACAGATTCGGCTTAGTTACAATTTTATTTTATGTATAGATGAAATGATAACAGTAAATTCACAACACTAACCAATGATACATATGATGTAATTTTCTACACAAATGTTCTCCATCAGGCTTGTACGAGAGGAGTTTTAATTCTCCCAGGCCATAACAAGACCATCCTGGGGAATCGCAATCCCCGTTACATTGAAGGAAAATTCCCAAAGCCTTTTGAGGTTGACGGTCCGGGGTTGTAGTATTCCGAATGAGCACTAGAATTTTCCATGGCAAGCATCTCACGTAACACGGCGGAGATAAAACTTGCTCTTTGAGCTGGCTAATATTTTGGACAGTGAACCGAAAGGTCGCCTCAGGTCGGGCAATATCTTCATCTTCTTTCACAATTTTCTAGAAGTTAGAAATGTATTTTAATGGCATTAAGTGCCGTTTTTTAATGTTTAAATTATTATTAGTCTGTTTTTATTAATGAAATTTTGCTTTTCTAGAATCTGATATTACATTACATATTAAATTGCGTGTACTGTGATATTTGCAGTTATATTATAACATTTGCTCACGCAAGTCGCAAATATTAAAGTAATAAAACAAAAGCTCACTGTGTTGGCTTGCAGTGTATCGGTTGTTGCATTTTCCACACTGTCGGCTTCAAGCATTTTCCAGCAATGTGGTTGAGCTATGAAAAATAAATCGTCGGTTAAATAACGAGAGCTTTTCATTTAAATATTTTATTGTCCATTTTAATATATTTTTTACCTCACTTTTTATTACAATACATAATGGTTATTATCAAAAAATAAATAATTTTACAAAAGTGTAAAGCCGATGACATGCGTATCTGACACATTGATTTTCGCATGACAATTGCCTTATTCTAAATTTGAATAATCACAATTAGTGATAGAAACTACTATGGTTTTGCAATAATATTTTAATTTAACTTTTACTTATTACTCCAAATATCCATATCCATAGTCATATTATAAATGTGAAGGTGTGTTTGTTTGTTTGTTTGTTTGTTTGTTTGTTTGTTTGTTTGTTTGTTTGTTTGTTTGTTTGTTTGTTTGTTTGTTTGTTTGTTTGTCTGCCTGCCTGCCTGCCTGCCTGCCTGCCTGCCTGCCTGCCTGCCTGCCTGCCTGCCTGCCTGCCTGCCTGCCTGCCTGCCTGCCTGCCTGCCTGCCTGCCTGCCTGCCTGCCTGCCTGCCTGCCTGCCTGCCTTGCCTGCCTGCCTGCCTGCCTGCCTGCCTGCCTGCCTGCCTGCCTGCCTGCCTGCCTGCCTGCCTGCCTGCCTGCCTGCCTGCCTGCCTGCCTGCCTGCCTGCCTGCCTGCCCTGCCTGCCTGCCTGCCTGCCTGCCTGCCTGCCTGCCTGCCTGCCTGCCTGCCTGCCTGCCTGCCTGCCTGCCTGCCTGCCTGCCTGCCTGCCTGCCTGCCTGCCTGCCTGCCTGCCTGCCTGCCTGCCTGCCTGCCTGCCTGCCTGCCTGCCTGCCTGCCTGCCTGCCTGCCTGCCTGCCTGCCTGCCTGCCTGCCTGCCTGCCTGCCTGCCTGCCTGCCTGCCTGCCTGCCTGCCTGCCTGCCTGCCTGCCTGCCTGCCTGCCTGCCTGCCTGCCTGCCTGCCTGCCTGCCTGCCTGCCTGCCTGCCTGCCTGCCTGCCTGCCTGCCTGCCTGCCTGCCTGCCTGCCTGCCTGCCTGCCTGCCTGCCTGCCTGCCTGCCTGCCTGCCTGCCTGCCTGCCTGCCTGCCTGCCTGCCTGCCTGCCTGCCTGCCTGCCTGCCTGCCTGCCTGCCTGCCTGCCTGCCTGCCTGCCTGCCTGCCTGCCTGCCTGCCTGCCTGCCTGCCTGCCTGCCTGCCTGCCTGCCTGCCTGCCTGCCTGCCTGCCTGCCTGCCTGCCTGCCTGCCTGCCTGCCTGCCTGCCTGCCTGCCTGCCTGCCTGCCTGCCTGCCTGCCTGCCTGCCTGCCTGCCTGCCTGCCTGCCTGCCTGCCTGCCTGCCTGCCTGCCTGCCTGCCTGCCTGCCTGCCTGCCTGCCCTGCCTGCCTGCCTGCCTGCCTGCCTGCCTGCCTGCCTGCCTGCCTGCCTGCCTGCCTGCCTGCCTGCCTGCCTGCCTGCCTGCCTGCCTGCCTGCCTGCCTGCCTGCCTGCCTGCCTGCCTGCCTGCCTGCCTGCCTGCCTGCCTGCCTGCCTGCCTGCCTGCCTGCCTGCCTGCCTGCCTGCCTGCCTGCCTGCCTGCCTGCCTGCCTGCCTGCCTGCCTGCCTGCCTGCCTGCCTGCCTGCCTGCCTGCCTGCCTGCCTGCCTGCCTGCCTGCCTGCCTGCCTGCCTGCCTGCCTGCCTGCCTGCCTGCCTGCCTGCCTGCCTGCCTGCCTGCCTGCCTGCCTGCCTGCCTGCCTGCCTGCCTGCCTGCCTGCCTGCCTGCCTGCCTGCCTGCCTGCCTGCCTGCCTGCCTGCCTGCCTGCCTGCCTGCCTGCCTGCCTGCCTGCCTGCCTGCCTGCCTGCCTGCCTGCCTGCCTGCCTGCCTGCCTGCCTGCCTGCCTGCCTGCCTGCCTGCCTGCCTGCCTGCCTGCCTGCCTGCCTGCCTGCCTGCCTGCCTGCCTGCCTGCCTGCCTGCCTGCCTGCCTGCCTGCCTGCCTGCCTGCCTGCCTGCCTGCCTGCCTGCCTGCCTGCCTGCCTGCCTGCCTGCCTGCCTGCCTGCCTGCCTGCCTGCCTGCCTGCCTGCCTGCTGCCTGCCTGCCTGCCTGCCTGCCTGCCTGCCTGCCTGCCTGCCTGCCTGCCTGCCTGCCTGCCTGCCTGCCTGCCTGCTGCCTGCCTGCCTGCCTGCCTGCCTGCCTGCCTGCCTGCCTGCCTGCCTGCCTGCCTGCCTGCCTGCCTGCCTGCCTGCCTGCCTGCCTGCCTGCCTGCCTGCGCCTGCCTGCCTGCCTGCCTGCCTGCCTGCCTGCCTGCCTGCCTGCCTGCCTGCCTGCCTGCCTGCCTGCCTGCCTGCCTGCCTGCCTGCCTGCCTGCCTGCCTGCCTGCCTGCCTGCCTGCCTGCCTGCTGCCTGCCTGCCTGCCTGCCTGCCTGCCTGCCTGCCTGCCTGCCTGCCTGCCTGCCTGCCTGCCTGCCTGCCTGCCTGCCTGCCTGCCTGCCTGCCTGCCTGCCTGCCTGCCTGCCTGCCTGCCTGCCTGCCTGCCTGCCTGCCTGCCTGCCTGCCTGCCTGCCTGCCTGCCTGCCTGCCTGCCTGCCTGCCTGCCTGCCTGCCTGCCTGCCTGCCTGCCTGCCTGCCTGCCTGCCTGCCTGCCTGCCTGCCTGCCTGCCTGCCTGCCTGCCTGCCTGCCTGCCTGCCTGCCTGCCTGCCTGCCTGCCTGCCTGCCTGCCTGCCTGCCTGCTGCCTGCCTGCCTGCCTGCCTGCCTGCCTGCCTGCCTGCCTGCCTGCCTGCCTGCCTGCCTGCCTGCCTGCCTGCCTGCCTGCCTGCCTGCCTGCCTGCCTGCCTGCCTGCCTGCCTGCCTGCCTGCCTGCCTGCCTGCCTGCCTGCCTGCCTGCCTGCCTGCCTGCCTGCCTGCCTGCCTGCCTGCCTGCCTGCCTGCCTGCCTGCCTGCCTGCCTGCCTGCCTGCCTGCCTGGCCTGCCTGCCTGCCTGCCTGCCTGCCTGCCTGCCTGCCTGCCTGCCTGCCTGCCTGCCTGCCTGCCTGCCTGCCTGCCCGCCCGCCCGCCCGCCCGCCCGCCCGCCCGCCCGCCCGCCCGCCCGCCCGCCCGTCCGTCCGTCCGTCCGTCCGTCCGTCCGTCCGTCCGTCCGTCCGTCCGTCCGTCCGTCCGTCCGTCCGTCCGTCCGTCCGTCCGTCCGTCCGTCCGTCCGTCCGTCGTCCGTCCGTCCGTCCGTCCGTCCGTCCGTCCGTCCGTCCGTCCGTCCGTCCGTCCGTCCGTCCGTCCGTCCGTCCGTCCGTCCGTCCGTCCGTCCCGTCCGTCCGTCCGTCCGTCCGTCCGTCCGTCCGTCCGTCCGTCCGTCCCGTCCGTCCGTCCGTCCGTCCGTCCGTCCGTCCGTCCGTCCGTCCGTCCGTCCGTCCGTCCGTCCGTCCGTCCGTCCGTCCGTCCGTCCGTCCGTCCGTCCGTCCGTCCGTCCGTCCGTCCGTCCGTCCGTCGTCCGTCCGTCCGTCCGTCCGTCCGTCCGTCCGTCCGTCCGTCCGTCCGTCCGTCCGTCCGTCCGTCCGTCCGTCCGTCCGTCCGTCCGTCCGTCCGTCCGTCCGTCCGTCCGTCCGTCCGTCCGTCCGTCCGTCCGTCCGTCCGTCCGTCCGTCCGTCCGTCCGTCCGTCCGTCCGTCCGTCCGTCCGTCCGTCCGTCCGTCCGTCCGTCCGTCCGTCCGTCCGTCCGTCCGTCCGTCCGTCCGTCCGTCCGTCCGTCCGTCCGTCCGTCCGTCCGTCCGTCCGTCCGTCCGTCGTCGTCCGTCCGTCCGTCCGTCCGTCCGTCCGTCCGTCCGTCCGTCCGTCCGTCCGTCCGTCCGTCCGTCCGTCCGTCCGTCCGTCCGTCCGTCCGTCCGTCCGTCCGTCCGTCCGTCGTCCGTCCGTCCGTCCGTCCGTCCGTCCGTCCGTCCGTCCGTCCGTCCGTCCGTCCGTCCGTCCGTCCGTCCGTCCGTCCGTCCGTCCGTCCGTCCGTCCGTCCGTCCGTCCGTCCGTCCGTCCGTTCGTTCGTTCGTTCGTTCGTTCGTTTGTTTGTCTTTCTTTCACGCTACAACAAAGTGACAGATTGGTGTATTTTTTTGCGTGAAGATAGTTGGAGGGCTAAAGAGTGACATAGGCTAATTACCGCGGGAAATTATCTCATTACCACTGGAGAACGCTTTATAAGTTACAACACAACCCAAAAAAATATTTCTAGTCAGAAGTACATGAAACTTAGTATTAATGCTCTTCGATACAATTAAATAAATAAGGGTTTAAATATTTTTCGAAAATCATTCCATAAGGGGATAAAATAGGAGATTTTAGAGATTTTTTTGTAGTTTTACCGCGAGCGAAGCCTCGGGTTCTACTAGTATTATATACATATTTTCTTTATAACTCATCTTAAGATTATCACGTTTCATTTAACGTATTTACAAACAGAAAGTATTTACTAAAGATATATATTAAAAATTAATAAAGTATTTATGAAATATTTATGAAACTTCGTAATGTCTAATCTATACATATAATAAAATTGTAACTAAGCCGAATCTGTACATTAAATATTTTTTGGAAAATCTTATTGAAATAGACATTATTATTTATTATCAATGCAGAGGCCGAATCTATAGTTTTTAGAATTTTTGTCTGTCTTACTGTCTGTCTGTTACCGCATCACGGAAAAACCTTTGAAGGAATTTTGATGAAATTTATATACGTAATGATAACTGATTATCCGGATCAACATATACGATACTTTTAACTGCGGGAAAATGTCTCATCTCTGAAAACTGTACTAAAAGTTAAAACGTAAGTAGGGAAAAACCCGAGCGGAACGAGGGTGAGTTGCTAGTGAATACTATAATTCAGCGCTGCGACAATTGTGATAGTACAAAGGCAAAAACAGTTTCGAAACTGTCCTCGTCTTTCTACGGCATAAAAGAAAATGACTGATTTTATCTCACTGTTGCTAATTAATTAAATTACAAAATTTTATGCAATAAAAGTTACAACTTTGGAAAATAAAAAACCTACTCAAGCAACGGTCTTTAATATTATAATAATGTACATACTATTTTACTATTTTATTAACATACTATTTAATTAACTGCCTCGGTGGTGTAGTGGCTAGCATGTACGGCTGCACACCCGGAGGTCCTGGGTTCGAGTCCCGGGTCGGGCCAAGTTTAGTTATTGAGTCTTCCTGTATAGTAAGTCTCAGTAACAGCCCGGAGTTGGGAAGTTGGCGGTGTTTCACCCCCGTGCCTCGGAGAGCACGTAAAGCCGTCGGTCCTGCGCCTTAACTCTCACCGGTCGTGTCGAGTGGTCGTCCCACCGGAGTATGAGAGTGATAGGAATAGAGAGTGCACTTGTGTCTGCGCGTACACGCGCTGCACTATAATATCTCCTGCGCAGTTGGCTAATCTCATTGAGATTGGCCGCCGTGGCCGGAATCGGCTAGGAGAACATCAATGTACATAGTAGATGTGTAGGTTTTTAATTATTGAAAGTATGACACTCTGTTATAGCAGACCTTTTTTAAGTTCCAAGAAAGCTTTTATTAGTAAGCTTTATTAAGTAGCAAAAATTAACATAAAATTTTTATTGCTTTTGAAAGAAACATCTTATTAATGCTAAGACAGCGAACATGACTTACGCAGGGTTATTCTTTTTCTATACTAGCATTGCCCGCGGCTCCGCCCGCGTTCAGATGATCAAAAACCAAATTCTTAGGTTTTACATATTAGTATACTCTTACATTGCAGTTTTTGTATTTTTTCTCAGAAATGAGATATTTTCCCGCGGTAAAAAGTATCCTATATATTGACCCGGATAACCAACTATCACCATACCAAATTTCGTCACAATCCCTCCAGTGGTTTTTCTGTGAAGCGGTAGCAGACAGACAGACAGACAAAAATTCTAAAAACTATAGATTCGGCCTCTGTATCGATAATTATGTCTATTTCAATGAGATTTTCCAAAAAATATTTAATGTACAGATTCGGCTTAGTTACAATTTTATTATATGTATAGATTATAAAAGCTTGCAAGCGGTTATTCTCTGCTCAGCAGATATTAATTAAATCCCTAGTCATCTCGAGAAAGCATTATTCAATGTACTGTACATTGACAGACAGACGCTGAAACCCTTAATTAAAATTTCTAAACAGTCTTTTATTAAAGACAAATTATGCAAACATATTAATTATGAAGGCTGACATTATAAAGAGCGCTTTGAAAATGAGACAAAGAGACGAAATATTTATATAGATATTAATATTTAATTAGTAGTACTGATGTTGTATGTGTTTAATTGAGAATTGAATAAAGGCTATATAGACTAAACAATTCGTATTGTATTTCCATATATTTGTTTCTAATTAAACGGTTTTAAATTATGTGTTTGAAGAAATTTATAAATACGTTAAATATTAGGTATTATTATTATGTAGGTACCGTCTATGCCTAATATCACTTTGGGGACGTCTTTGACTTGATTTGGTGATATTTAAGATAATTACTCATCGTCGGATACATATCTTAATTATCGCTAAAATTAAGCTTCGAACCAAAATAAACTATGTCTAACCTATGAAGATAACGCTACAACATTAAAATATGACTATTATTTACCGGAGGATACTCTAATAAGTCGAAATACAAAGCATCTTAAAGTAAGTAGATAGATAGAATAGTAAGAAGATAGAGTATATCTAATATTTGTTTTTTCAAAAACTAGCGACTCACACTCGCTCCGCTCGGGTTCGTCCCTACTTACGTTTTAACATTTAGTATAGATTTCTCACAGATGACATATTTTCCCGCAATAAAAAGTATCCTATATGTTGACCCGGATAATCAGCTATCATCATACTAAATTTCATCAAAATCTATCCAGTGGCTTTCTCGTGATGCGGTAACAGACAGACAAACAGACAAAAATTCTAATAACTATAGATTCAGCCTTTGTATCGATAATAAAGTCTATTTCAATAAGATTTTCCAAAAAATATTTAATGTACAGATTCCGTTTAGTTACAATTTTATTTAATGTATAGAAGAGAGTAATTTTACTACCAGCGCCTTAGAAGGTCTACATGCAGTTATAGTTTGAAAAAACATAAGTACTTAAACTACTTTAGAGAAGTAGAGCAAGGCAATACTGAAAAAATAAATTAGTAACATTAATCACCCAGTAACTGTGATAGTTCAGCGAATCAAGTTCTCAAAAAACAGTATATATAATACACAAAGTAATTAAAGCCCAAAAGTAACACAGAAAATGTGCCTGTTAATGCAATCTGCGTAATGAGCCATTGTTCTGACGTCTATATGTTTAAAATGTAGCTGAACGTAATAATAATCAAGGCGTACGAACAAAGGACATTTCCGCACAAAGTAGAAAGGCCTTACGTTGCGAGGCACGTGTACATATGCAAAGTGAAAATAATAGGGAAAAAATGTAGAGGCAGCTAATTAGCGGGCCTTGTTACTGTCTCTCGAGCTCTTTTATATCCTTTTTATATATAGTTAAGTGGCGTTCACCGGAAACGACTCTTTCCCATATTTGTTTGTACGTTTTAATGCTTTATGTTTGTTGGGATTATTTTTGTATGTTTGTTATAAATTACCAAATTAACAGTTACAGAATGAATAGTATTTATGAGGTCTTCGTATTTTAGTTTTATAAGTGGATTGAAGATAAATATCTGAAGATATTTTCTGAAAAAAATATCTTTAATTGAGAAATGGTGTTAAAGTGTAAGCCGCGTAAAATGAATTTACCCGACTACCCTAGAAGGAGAATAATATTTTAGGACTATAAGCCTATGTGCCTTTGCCTAATACAATTGATATACGCGGTTCTTTACTAATTTACTTATTACTTTAAACTTGTTTAGAGTACAATTGTAACAAATTTTTTTATTTGACCGGCTTCAATAAAGGGAAGGCATTTGGCTGTAAATATAAGTATTACATTACATACTTTATTGTGTGTATATAATTTGAACCGATTTTCACGATCCTTTTCAAGAAAAAAGAGATATATCTCAAGAGTTCCACAATAGATTGCAAGATCTATTGCTAGGGCTTAAATAATGTTTATAAAGTAATTATGAAGTCGTATATCGACTACAACATCGACCGTTTTGGTCAAAAAGTAAATAATTACCTTATAAAGTTCAGTGAAAAGTAATTTAATCAAGTATTTTCTCACAAAATGTAATTACGTAAATAAAGGACAAATCAGGATAACAGGGAATTTGATCCGCTATTAGAGATACAATGATTAACGTTAATGGAAATATTCGTATTCGAACAGATCATTATAGATAATCATTTGTAAATTAATGCCAACGCATCGATAGTTATTTTGTTATTAGTTATTGTAACATACATAGATATAATAATAAGATTTGTTTTTAAAATCTATCTATTACTAAGGATCTACTATAGACCTAGAGAATGGACTGAGCAATACTGTCTTGAAATTGACCACTCTCTAGAAAGAGAAAAACCGAACGCGCGGCCATATACATGTCTTTTATTTCAATTTGAATTCATAAATGGAATATAAGAAATATATAATATTATAATGGAATGTTAAATAGTTATAAATATCAATCTTCATTAATCGTATGTCAATTAATATAGAAGATTTCTGTCCATACATTCGTTTTGTCTCTGTTGCGCCTGTCCGCCATTTTTAGCCGACGGCTAGTAAAGAAAATCTATGTCAATAAAGTCTACTTAAGTCGGAATATATATATTATATATAATATATATATATATATATATATATATATATATATATATATATATAGTTGAGATAAATATTTAAAATTTTAATTATATAACTTCTGCGCTTTATGTTTACGAGGTTTTGTCTGTCAGCTTGCTTATACAGTGACTCATAAGAAAAATAGATATTAGGTGGTTCATAATTTGCCAACAAAAAACAACAATGCCTGAAGGTAGATTTATTAAGAAAATAACTCGACCCAGAATAATTTGAAGGCTTACAATATGGTAATTGAAAACCTACAAAGTTTTTATAATAATTCTCTTTACCAATATAAATAGAAGCTCATATCCTTACCACCAGGATCCTTTATTCCCAAGATACGGTTTACTTATTCCTGAGATGAGTGAAAACAAACCGATGGGCAAACAAAACGATTTTTTAGGCTTGGTACTTTACAATATAAGCTCTTAAACAGTTTAGTTTCATTTATAAGTATAGATAATATAACAAATATTATAATTATTATATATATTCAAAATTTTGTAGTATTTGAGATAATTTAGAGAATTGTGGAAGGAGAATTAATCTTGACTTCGTAGTAATTGAAACAAGAGCCCTGTGAGATCCGATTAACTGTAAATGATGCTGACGCGACCCCATTATTGAACAGGATAATTTTGAAGGATTCCGTGAATATTAAGGAATAACATAGAAATGATTTTAATTTCGGTATTTATTTTAATTATTATACTTCGATTGTCTTGACGCTGGTATACTCAGAGCTCGTCTGTTGTCGGTTGTTACTTCTTAATCCTGGGGAATCATTTTATTTAATATTTGCATTTATTTTTTTCTAATCAGAAACGTTTGACCCAAGCATGCTATATCTGCTACTTAATAACGCAGTATAAAAATATATACAGTAGGCGATTGATTTTAACGGAAATACTTTCGGAAATGCAAGAGCTGCCCAAAAATAGCAATTTAATTGGCGAACGATTTGAAAACTAGTGTTGTAGTGCCATCTTGTGGAAAGTTACAATTATATTCGTCAACCATAAATACGTCTTCCAGATATCATATAAAAGTACTCATAAGTATGACAGTTGGTATCGCGTCACTCGTATCTTACCTCGTACGCCCTGCACCATTGTCCAGTCTAGAAATCTTTCTTAGACGACTGTATCTTTATGGATAAGTAGACTGTGCTAATAATAATTCTATTTTAACATTTCTTTACTTGTCTTAAAATAAACATTTAATTTCAAAAAGAGCGTTAAAATTGTTCTAAAAAAACAAGTATTAAACTCACTTAGTTACCTAGACTACGTTTCAATGAAAACCTTTATAAATGACGACATAACTAACATATCTATATATTTTAAATATGATACAGAAATAACGAACAGTCGATAAAATTGGCTCGTGAAAAATGATTGGGCGAATGAAATTAGCTTTCTCATCTCGAAATCGTGGAGATAGCTGGAAATGTGATTCCATTCGATGCCAATCAGACTCGTTCATTTATTGCCTGATCAAGCGACATTTTAGTGATTGCGAAAATTTTACAAGTTATAACAATTATATCTAACGACCCTTTGTATCTGTTTGATAAATTTTGTTTATTTGAAATTAATACCTGTTTACCTTAATAGTATATAAATACTATATAAAATTATTGTATAAAGTTACAGAATATAAAGTACTAGTGGCTAACCCACGCTTCACTCGGTTTCGTCTCTAGAAAAACAAAAACAAATCTATCTTTCGGGAACCGTATACTTTTCCGGAAATCAGGACCCTATTGTTATTGCAGACTATAATCTATCTCTGTGCCAAATCTCATACATATCCGTTCAGCCGTTCTGGCGTGAAAGAGTAACAAACATACATCCATACCTACATTCTTACAAACTTTCGTGTTTATAGTATTAGTAGGATAAACTACATACTTTTTAATTACAAGAAATTTAATTTACAGTGAAACTTAACCAAAAGGTAAAGGTTCTATTAAAAAGTCAAACTAAATAAGTATTTTAAGTCATGCGTAGTTCAAATTATCGACATTGAATAGAAGCATCTGAATAGACTCGATCGCATTCAAAATCTTAGCACACGGCTTATGTTTAGTTACCGAGACCATGTTTCTGAATATCGTAAGACGATCAAGTGGCCCTCAATCACTTTTCTCTATTTTGTACTATTTAATTTCTCTACTCCTTTATACTTAAAAGAGAAACTCCCTTACACTCTCTTTTTTTTTTGTTGACGCTGGGGAAACCCATCATGGGGCCCGCCCGCCGTCATAACGGACAAGGTACTGTGATACTCCCACTCACTAAAACCCACAGCGGAACCCGTCGCCGCAGTGCAATGGGACGTTGCAGGATCGCTTGCGCATTCACTACAATCCCTTACACTCCCTGAGTTAGAACAATTTTATACGTTTTCTGACTCAGAAATAAAAGTTTCTATAATATTCTTCTCCTCTTTCTTAACCATTTTACGGTTTCCCTTTAACAGTTGTAGCTCACCGTTTTGGGTCGAATTATCACTACATAGTATAAAACAAAGTCGCTTTCCGCTGTCTGTATGTTCCTATGTATGATTAGATCTATAAAACTACGCAACGGATTTTGATGCGGTTTTTTTAATAGATAGAGTGATTCAAGAGGAAGGTTTATATGTATAATACATGCATATTATAGTACAGAATAACCGAGAAATTCTAATATTTCTATTTCATACTAACCGTTAAAACGTACCCAGGGACGAACTCGAGCGAAGCGAGGGTGAGTCGCTAGTATAGGTTTGTACGTAAATTTGTGTGTGTAAGTTGACGAAACTTGTGTTATATAAGGAGGAATTTTTGCCGATATTTACTACTACGTAGTGGTTTAGGCTGTGCGTTATCTACTAGTCGGCCAGTCTTAAAATTTTACTTAGAAAACTAGCTTAATTAATATAGTACCTATAATTATTAAATTATTACAAATTCAATTAACTAATATAGTACCTAAATAAGGAATTGCTGATAAAAGATTAGTAATTACTGTTGCTCCTCAAAAAGATATTTGACCTCAAGGTAAAACATAACCTATAAAAGCTGTAGCTATTAGTAAAAATAAAATAATAATTCCAATTATTCAAGTAAATTTTAGGTTAAAAGATTCATAGTAAATTCCTCGTCCCACTAAACGTTGTTCTGTCCAAACAATAAATAGGTTTATAATCTTGCTATGAAAAAAACCTATTTTTGTATAAAATCAAAGTTTTAAGACATTTATTTCTTACACAGGACTACGCCTTTCGTAGATTAAAACACTTTTGGTTTTTACCAAACTTGTCAAACCGGGAAATACCCAAACTTGTAGTTAGAATTTTAAATATAAATTAGACAAATTCAGCCGTATTTATGCGATGCATTTACCGACGAACAGCATTTCATTTTTTAAAAGATTTATTATTATAAGATGTGTACACTTGTAAGTCATCGTTACACAATACAGGATATTTGTAAAAAAATAAAATTCTTTTTTTTTTTAAATATGTTGGGACATTTACACACAGCGCCATTTAGTTCCACATAAGCTACGAGGCTTGTGTTATGGATACCAGATAGTTGATACACTACACATATATAACTTTAAATACATACACATTATAAATATAAACACCCATGACTGGAGTACAAACATTCATGCTCATCACAGAAATGAATGCCCCCAGCGGGATTCAAACCCGCGACTTCTGGCACAGCAAGTAGGGTCACTACCAACTGAACCAAACGTGTTCGTATCTTCTTAATTAATAAATAGATATCTAAAATACTAGATGTACTAGAATATAGTTAAAGAGGAATACCAACATGAAGGTAATTTTATTTATTAATTGCGTTTGTTTATAGCTAAGTTCATTCAGTGTTCAATAACGCTAGGTTTAATTTCCTTAGGGAGTTTCAAGAGATACTGACTTCTTATCAGCTGCTGAACTAAATTAGAAACAATAATATAATGAATATAGACTCCTAATGAATTATTAACTTATAAAAGTATTCAATTCATAGTTTTATAATTTTTACTTCAGATTTTAATAAAAAGCGTAGATATATATAAATTAAGAAAACGATTTATTCAAATCTATTTTTATAGATATTAATGATTATCTAAGTCCATGTAATTAAAACTAAGTTTCGTATGATTGCAAATTTTTTTGATCAGACACGCAATTTTCGTTAAAAGCGCACACAATTCCATCGATCCTCGTATCAGAGCTATTGAAAGCCACTCAAGGCCGTTGCTATCGAAAATCTTGTTCATTTCTTTTGAATGAGTGTCTCTGCTATGTCACTTATAGAATTCCATGGGAGAATAAAGGACATGGAAGTCGCAAATATTTGGCTTTTATCAATAGTTTTTAAGAAGTACGTTGCATTGTTAGTTCATTGAACACTATAGTTTAGATCCTCACTTTTAATCGAACCACTTAAGCAAAGTTTTTACGTAAAGTTTTAAATCTTTTTCTAAAAAAATACTGTCATTATAATTCGATATTTACCAAAAATCTTTTTTGACCGAAATAAATGGAAGATAGGAGTATAAGATATTCAATTCGATGGAACTGGTGGTGAACAACACCAAGTGTAATTTTCATATTTTTTTTCTTAATGATTCCACAAAAACAAAACAAGAGAAAAAGTCTCTTTAAATTCAAAATAAATTCCCTGTCTGCAAATAGAATTTCACTTTTGAACATTTATTTAATAACTAGCAATTCACTCGCTTCGCTCAGGTTCGTCCCTAGTTTTGTAGCTTAGTATGGAATAGGTTGTTATTTTCAAAATAATTTTCTTGTAATTTTCCGATGTTTTAAGAAGAGAAATCCAACAAATCAAAAACCATGAAAATCGGTTAAGCAGATCTCGAGTTATAAGTGTTGTAACAAACCCGACTTTGTTTTATATTTATGTATACCTATATTATATAATATGATAAAAATGATATAATACAAAATAGATTCTTATTTATGTATAAAAACATTATTATAAATTGTTTTATTGTAATATTTAAATCTAACTTAACTTATATCACTATAAATAATAACCAGGTAATAATTTCCTCCAGACTGATTTTTGCCATGGCAGCCAATCTTATTGAGTCTAGCTATCTACGCAGGAGATATTATAGTGCACAAGACGTGTAAGCTCAAACACAAGTGCGCTCTCTATTCCTTTGAATCTTCAATTCCGATGATACGATAATTCGACACGACTGGTGAGAAATCAGTTGCAGCACCGACTCCTTTATGTCTTTTCCCCACAGGAGTGTAACACCGCTAACTTTCTAACTCCGGGCTCTTACTAAAAAAATCTTGACAGGAAAACTTTGTAACTAAAATTGGCCTGACCAGGAACTCGGACCTAGGACCTTCGGATCTGCAGCCAGATGCGTGTAATTTCATTATGACAACATAACTATACCACAGTCTAGTAATCTATATTCAATACTGTGGTTATAAAATTATGTGATACGTTTTAAGCTTCTTGCGTCGATATATGTTATAGTAATAACGCAGTCGTAAATTGGATAGCAGGATTGAATGTCAGTTTGGATTTTCACAATCAGCACAAATACTCTAATGGGACCATTAAGTGTAATATATTTATTTCTTATTTAATAGACTCTTCTAACATGAGATAGCTCTTCAGTACGTATCTTGTAACTCGATCCCGTGCAAATGGATGCTCGATGCCGCGGTATTGCGTTACAGAGGCGACATCGGACGTCCATTTCCCCAGGCTAAGGCGTTAACTCAATCGCGGCTACACAATTTTTCCTCTCGCTTCGTACGTGACCTGGGAACTGTGTGTTAGGGTATATTAGTCCTAGTGTCAATGAGTTTTAAATTGCTTTTAGTTAATACCTTCTTAGATTTACGCGAATATTTGGCATTTTAAATAAAACTATCTTTTCGGATTTTTTCGCGGATTTATCGTCGTCGCAATACAACATCTGCTGTCTGCAAACATAGCCAGGACCGCCCAAGCCATTATATTCGCTTCGATAGACCTCAAATCCTCGCGAAAGAAAACCGATATCGCCCTAGAATGATTCTAGAAGCCATAGAAATTAAAAAACCATTCAAATTTCAATAGCGAAGATGGCTGGGTACTACCATCGTCATGGGATCCTATTATTAATATAATAAAATTGAATAATAAATTTAGACATAACAGACAGGCAGATGTAGTAAGTTCTTACTGTGTAGATCAAAATGACAGTATATTAGATTAATATTTTTCATTTTTCATTTGTAAAAGTATATAGTAATAGTGTTGCTTAGTAATTTGTTTTTAAATAATAGCAAACTAAATTAAAATTGTTATCCTTAATTAATTTTAACTTTTTAAATTACACATAGAACAATTATATAGCTTAATAATTATTTAATTAATATTATACTTTATATATTTTTTATGGTTATAAATATAATAATGGCAACACTAAAATATATAGATTACTAATTAATAATTTATAAACAATTTAATTAAAATTGTAATAATTATAATAATAACAGCAAAATTAAATAAATAATATTCCATATTCAATTAAAATTATAAAAATGTTTAAGGTTAAAAAAAAATATTGTAAGGTAATTGGTGAAATTTTCATTTTGTCATTTGTGTGTAGGCTGTCTGTAGCAACTAGGTATACCTTCGAGACATGTAACACCTCAGTCTCTCCCGTGACCATGAATGCTGTAAAGCATTCGAAACGTCGGGAACCAAAAATCCAAATAAATCCGCGAAAAAATCCGAAAAGATAGTTTTATTTAAAATTGCTTTTAGTTTTAATGACATCATAAAATCTAACATTTATTACAAATAAGCATAAGATCCCGATCTATGTGGTGGACCCTTCAATCTTTTTTCTGACGAAATATATTTTTTAAATCATAAAACATATTAACAAACACGACACAGAGGTTTGATGTGTCAATCACAATTTAGAATTAAATACAACATTCAATATATATATATATATATATATATATATATATATATATATATATATATATATATATATATATCCTAGTATTGAGTATATATTGAGTATAAACATAAATTTAAGCATTATATGTATATTGGTAATGAATTTAGACCCAATGCTTATAATGTATGTGAAATGAAATGTAAATGTGACAAATATAATGAAGATATAAATAAAATAAAAAAAAAGATGAATTTAATGGTTTTTATAGAATTTTTACAGACGAATCAAACAAAAAGACTTAAGGTCTTAGGGTCTAGGTCTAGGGTATAGCATTTTTAGATTTTCTAACTTTAGATTTTATTAAAATTATGATTGGTGGATGGTGAATTAATTAACTATTTCAGAAAGGTTAGCATAACTTTAAGACAATGAATGCTGATTTTATAGTTTCCTCGTACTATATATATGAGTTAATTTCAACAAAAAGCTCAATGTATGTACATCTAATATTAGAAGCACACCAGTAGCTTACGAAATTTTGAAAGTGGTGCATGCATAACTTTAGTAAAAATGTTAAAAAAGTAATTTTGCAATAGTTCCGTTCCCATGTTCATATATTGGAAAATGAAATGGTAGCTATATGGGCTAAAGAATTTGTAGTGGAAACTTATTGAATGTTGCAACATACTATAAATAATGCCTTTCTTTGGCTAAGAATATTTATTTTGAATAAAGGCATCTATTTGGTGTACTACAATTCCACATTGCAAACAATTAGGTGTAGAGATTTTTTTGTTTTTTTTTTTTAATGGAATGAGTACAAAGTGAAAGTGCATAGCAAGAACAGTATCTTGTCTATTCAAACAGGTCCTGTCAAACCAAGAATTAATTATACATAGGTTCAGGCTGACTACTCTCATCGCACACGGCAATAGAATCTACAAATAACAAAATTTACCTAATATTAGCGTTCTGAGTGCATTATTTATGTTTGTATATGCATAAATTTGATCCGCTAGCGCTATGTTCAATTAGGACTATTTATAATAATAGATTATTCTTATGTGATTGTATTTTCGTTCGATAGCCAATTCATTCTCTTTATTATTCCCTCCACGACCGCGGACACGCCGGCGTTATATAATTATTCAATAGATTTCTTAGAAATTTAATTAATTTCTTAGAAATTTACCTATAGGTGTTAAAAAAACATATTATGTATAGACTCAAGGTGCCTATCTAATAGTAGATTCATAGGAAAAATCTTGTATCCTTTCTAACTTATAAATGCGAAACGTGTTCTTTATCCTGTAATAAAAGAGCAAACATCGACAATTTTTTTGACCGGCTTCAATTCGTAAATTTTACCTTTGTTTGTTTCATTTGTATTTTTATGTAGGTATTTTACGCAATATACTTGCAAATCTATACTAATATTATAAAGAGGTGAAGTTTGTGAGTTTGTGAGTTTGTGAGTTGTGAGCTTGTGACGTTGTAGGGGGTAATCTCTGGATCTACTGAACCGATTTAGATGAAATTTGGTAAGAAGATAGTTTGAAACCCTGGAAAGGACATAGGATACTTTTCATTCCGGAAATCGTCCTTTAAGGGGGTGAAAATGGGGACGAAAGTTTGCATGGGTGAGTCGCTAGTTGAGAATAATTCGTAATTTCTTTCTTCAATGAATACTTCAAATCAGTGTACCTATTTTTAAAAAAAAGTTGAATCTCTGTACATCAAGTGGTTCGCATTCTATATTAATCTAAGCTTTACCTTAAAATTAATTGCTCATATTTAATAAAGATTTTTAATTTTTACTTCTACCTATTTAAAAAAATGATTTGCTTTTCAACTTGGTTATATTTTTGTATACACTAAACAAATATACACAGTTACAGCCTTATGCATTGTTAAAATTGAAATCCTCTAGCTTCTGATGTACCAACAATAGGGAGGTTTAAGGTTGCTATGTTTACCTGCCCTGCCCGTGGAAACACATTGCCTAGTTTATTCATACTCTCCATTGAACTGTTAAGTGAGCGTGGCAAAGCGCAGTTTCAATATTAGAAAACGAATGTAATATTTAATTTTAAATTTACTAACTTTCTATTATATGAATAGAGTATGTATGTTGTTACATAAATTAAAATGATTTCCTGGAAATGCGAGCAAAATCTGTTCATAATTTTAGTTTGTGCTAGGTATTTCTAATATAAAAAATATATTTATTATTTGTTTAAATACTCAATAGGTACAACTTACGCACTGACTAGAATTTTGCTCTCTTCTTGTCTTCATTTGACAATAGTAAAGTTTTGTTCTGAAAAAATAATGCACGATACTTTTAAAATAAGACTATCTTTTCGGATTTTTTCGTGGATTTTTTTAGATTTTTGGTTCCCGACGTTTCGAATGCTTTACAGCGATTATGGTCACATAACAAAACGTATATTATTATCTGTCTTATTTTTCTGGATATATGAGATACTTAGAAAAAAAATGAAGTTATTCTATTGGTGTATTGGTAATGTATTGGTAATCGCTTCTTTAGCGCGGTCCTGGAGAGAAGGTATTACACGATTTTTACATTTGGATTTTTCCGTCCGACCTTGTACCTAACTTCGATCTATTTTATTTATTTGAAGTATTCAATTCATTTAATTTGTATAAATATCATTTGGAACAAATTGTAACAATGAGTATTCGTAGTTACATGGTTTCATGAAATCGAAATACGAGTAAGAATCAAAGCGCTATACAAAAGGAAACTATGGAATTGATATTACTCCATTGTGGGAGTTATTGTGAAGATAAAACACCTTTTGTTGTCGAAATATAAATTACAGTAACTATTTTTTTTTTGTACATTGTTTTGTTTTAATATAAATATTCCATACATTTGAGAATGTTCTTGAATCTGATTATGACCTGCTATGATATATGGTAGCTGTCATTATTCTATAATTACTTACCTTACCCACGTTCACATTGGTTTATTATATACTAGCGGCTCACTCTCGCTTCGGTCGGGTTCGCCTATAGGAAAACAAAAACAAACCTATACCACGGGAACCGAACATTTTCCCGGGATAGAAAGTAGAATATGTGTTATTCCAGACTATAATCTATCTTCGTGCCAAATTTCATCCAGATCCGTTCAGCCGTTCTGGCGTGAAAGAGTAACAAACATCTATACATACAAACTTTCACATTTATAATATTAAAAAAATATAATATTAAAAAAATAAAAAAAAATATACAGGCCATTACAGTATTCAGCCTTCTTTCACGTGCTACTGCTGGTCACGGCCCTCCCTTCGGTACGAGGGGAATCAAGCTATAGTCTACCACGTTGGCCGAGTGTGGGTTGGCAGACTTCACATGTCTTTCGAAAACTTGCTAGGTTCTCTCAGAAATACAGGTTTCCTTAAGATACTTTGCTTCACAGGTATACAAGAGATAATCATGTTGAAAATATTTACACATGAAAATATCAGAGGTGCAAGACCCGGGATTTGAACCCGCTTCATTTGGTTTCCTAAGCCAGCGCGTTACCACTGGGCTACTACTGCGTATGCTTTGTTATATAGACATGAAATAATATTGCAATTGTTATATTTATGTTGGAATGATTTTTAATATGAACTAGCGGCTCACCCTCGCTTCGCTCGGGTTCGTCGCTGGGTACGTTTTAAATAGATATAAATAGTTATTACCTATAGTAATATGGTTGTTAAGTATTCTTAAATTTTATAATTTTCCGCGCAATTTTTTAAATGTTTTCTTTCATAAGAACCTTCTCCTGACAATAACAAACACAACAACAAAAAAATTAGTTTAATCGGTCCAGCCGTTCACGCGTGATTCATTTTTATATATATAGATAGATGTGCGACTGGCTACAACAGGGATTTCGAAACCAAATGGCGCAGTGACAGGCCCTCCAATATTCACACCATATGGTCATTTATATAAGATTGTCCTGAACAAATTATAAATCAAGAAATATTGTAGTGCACAAGTATATACACAAACAAAAGTGAATTCTCTTTTCGTTGAAACAATTTGGTACGAACGAGAAGAGATCAGATGATCACCGTGGGCTTTACAAGCTCTTTGAGACATGAAGTAGTCCATATTATACAACAATATGGAGACTTAGATTGTACATATAGTGTTTTTATTATAATAAAACATTGCTTACGAAAAAAATGTTGTCACTTTCATCACTTAAGTGTGTATCACGTTATTTTATTATTATAGCTCATTTACCTGCACTCAGCCACCAAATAACCGTAAGAGTCATAAAGAGAAATTAAACTGAAACACACGTGTGAATCCAAAGGAGTAACTGAGTATCGAATAAAACCCTGCGCTAGGCTTTAACTAAGTGTTAATTTTTTCTTTAGCGAATTCCTCGTATGACACACGCTTCGCAGCGACGGGATACTGTTAATTAGAAGCACAGTACACACGCCACCTTTGAAACTTCACTTCCTGCGAGAGCAGTTTCCGTTTTGTAATTTTCTTTGTGTCAATTATCACTATGCTGCACACGATTCTAATGTTAGATGAACTATTCTTTATTTAGATGAATTAAATAATAATTTTATTTCATTGTATAGGGCTTTATTTACAAATTATGTTCTATGTAATTTTACAATAGTTGACGAATAGAAATTTCGGAAGTTGAATTGAAATGAAATAAATAATTATTGTTATTAAAAATAAAATTTTGATGACGCCTTTTTAAACACGAGGGGCAGTGTTGCAAGGTCAGTTTTCTGAAAATCTGTAGGGTGACGATGAAAAATCTGTAGAATTCTATCGATTGTATCTTGCATGCCATGCAAATTGATTTGAAAAAATTGGTAATTATTATATATTTAACGTAAAGCCCAAGTAAAATTTATGTAAAGTTAAAGCGCCGACTAAAGGGCGTTAAAAAACAATCTCGCTCTACCCTGATCAAAGGCTAGGGCTGGCACTATTATGAATACCCAAGTTTGCAATTTTTATTACTACACGAGATATCCAGTTTTTCCACTGGTTACTATTGATGTTATAATGTTAAAATTTATGAAGACGTTAGGATTTTAAAAACTTTCAAAAATACTCATATACTGTTGAATGGTTTATGATAAAGACATATGTATGCACTAGTAGAAAAGCTATTTCCAAGAATAGTTCGCTTTTATCTCAGTCTTGTGTGGATTATTAGTTCAACTTGACCGTTATTATAGTACTGAACTTGTCATAGTTTTGAACAAGGACGAAGAAGCACACAGAGATTGGTTAGTCATAAGTTAAACTTATAAAATTAATATATGTTAAACTTAAATAATTATATATATTTTTATATATACTAGTAGAATAAACCCCCTTATAGGATGAATTTCGAAAAATCCTAAAACAAAAATTTATTTATTTTTATTAAAGAGCATTAATACCAAGTTTCAAGTAATTCTGATCATAAATATTTTTTTGGGTTGTATTATAACATGTTTTCACATGGGAATTAAATAATCTCCCGCGGTAAAAAGTAGCCTATGTCACTCTCAAACCCCCCAAGTATCTCCACACAAAAAATCCTTTATTGTAAGATCCATTGTACTTCTCTGTTTTATTTAAAAAAAATTCTAAGTTGGATTAGTTTACAAAAATATTGTGAAAGTAATTTCAATAATACCATTAGGAGAACAGTCAACGATGTAACAAAAACTACTTCACCATATGCTGCTTATTGCATATTAATGCAATGTGAATGTAAAATAAGCTGATGTAAGAATTCAGGGGTAATACAGGCAAAGCTAACATTAACCGTGACCAGAATGAATAGAGTATATACAGTAATATTACGTTTTTGCGTCAGCTCGGTACACCAATGAAAAGTGTTTTCATAAAACCTAGCCGAGTTCGTTCCGTTCTCTGATCTTTTAATCTCTTAATTACATGAGTACGATGCGGAATTCCAAAATGTATATGAAAAACGGATGACTACCGACATCCCTTCAATTTAAATTATTTCTGTTGCTAGGTCTGCATATTAATATTCGGCATTCAAATTGTAAAAGTTATCTTAATCGGCCTTCATCTATATATATATATATATATATATATATATATATATATATATATATATATATATATATATATATATATATATATATATATATATATATATATATATATAGATGAAGGCGACGACGATCGTGTTAGTTACACCATTTATAACTTAAGAACGGCTGGAGTAATTTTTATGATATTTGATTTTTTGGATTTCTTTTAATCCAGAAGAGGATAATAAATATTAAAACATCTGAAAATTCACAAAAAAAAGTCTGTTCAAAACGTAATTTTCTTTAAAAAATTGTATTATGTATACAATACCATACTTCGTTCAAGTGCTTATAGTGAAGATGATAAAATTATATATTCAATATAAGTAAATAGTAACTTTATAACACTGCATCATAAAAAATACTATTTATTCTATCAATAAATACATTTAACAGGTACCCAACAACTGTTATTTTTTACGATAATTATAAAGCTCCTTAATATATGCATACTTTATATATGTAAAATAGTATATTAATAAATTTCACATACATTTCTTATTCCAATGTTTGTTAAACCCACAGAAAATACTCGCGCTAAGTGCCTGCAACGTCGCAGTTCTACGCGCTTAGGATTTTTGCAAAATCATCTCCCGACGATTTCTCTCTGTTGGACGGTTCTTTTTTTCTTTTTGACACGAAAAGCTTCGTCGGTATATTTGAGTTTCTGAAACTATCTATACGTGGATGTAAGAAAAATATTCGTTTAAAACTATCGCTCTGGAGCTTTTTCCATAAAATTTATTTTAAAAGCAGTGTTGTTTTGTTCGCGCAGTGCATTAATAAAAAGTAGCCCAGTTAAAATCTGAGATAGAACCTTCCCCTATTCCGAATTTAACTTAAATCCATTGGGTACTTGAAACTGTGAAGAAGTAACAAACACATAAACTCACTCGCGGACTGACAAGCTTTCGCATTTTGTAATATTAGTGTGATTTTTATCCATAGCTTTCTGTTTAGATAATAATCTATCTTGTGACTTGACTTATTTTAAATTACGTTAATCAAAACTACGATTGTTAAAAAAAATTATAGAGTAGCAATCGCAATTTAGAAATCAATGCAATACATCATTCATAACTTGTTAAATTAACTGATGTGTGCTCTTTACATGTTCAATTAGTTATCAATAATTCCGTTCTATTAATTACACTTGTTCAAATATAAAGTATGTAACCACTTGAATGTTTAACAAATTTAATTAAATAGAAAAAGTGCTTTTGTATATTAAAATAACAAAAATTTGTGACAAATATTTATAAAAAAAGCAAATCTTAAGATATGTGTTTATCAAAAGCCGAAAAGAAAATTCTTAAACACTATACATTTTCTATAAAATTAAATATAATCGACTATCTTATTTGTTAAAAAAATATTAGGTAAAAGCACCATCACTAAAGGCAATCGGTTTGTACTTTGTACGATAGAAACTGCGCAACTTGTAGAACTTGGAGTAAAGAAGTCAAGCGAAAACATTTTATACAACTATTTAACAAATCCTTTGCAAAATACTTGCTCAATTCCTTCATCTGTCAAAGGAATACAATACACAATACAATATCTTATTTGTTTTATATAAATTCAGGTACAACTTTAGATAGGTACCTACCTATAAACTAGCGACTAATGCCCGATTTCACCAACAACCCATAAACTACCACCTACGTATGGGATATATAAACTAGCCCCTAAATAAAATTCCGTTTTACCATCGTCTTTGAGCCCATATTTCGAGCACCTAAATTTAGGGAGGCCCTTTAACATTTAAGTGACCCCTAACTGTCGGTGAAACAGAAACTGTCCCCTAACAGTCCCCTAACCATGCTTAGGGGATCCCTTGAACTTAGGTGACGTTGGTGAAATCGGGCATAAGCCTCGCTTCGTTTGGGTTCCTCCCTAGTGAAAAAAAACGAATCTATCACACGGGAACCGTATATTTTTCCGGGATAAAAAGTAACCTGAACCTGAGTGCAGCGAGGGCGATTCGCTAGTCTATTATAAGTCGGTATACTATTTTTAGTATTAAGGTAATTTATAATTTATCTATATAAAAATAATTTCTACCAGTATTCCAAACCATTTTTTTTATAATTCTCAATATGATTAAATAAAAAGTTAAAGTATTCGTTTCGGATGGCAACAACTCTATCATTGATCGTACATTTATGAATATATGAATACACTATCGGAATATTGAATATTTTGCAACAAATTTTTCTCAAACAGTATTTGATGGACGACGAGAAAAATTGATTTGGAAGAATTTTCAATAGGAACGTGATTGTGCACTTGTTATAAAGAAAAAAAACAGCTTAAAATATATAAAAAAACTAGGTTTTACTAAATAATTTTCTTTTATATAATTTTATTTTTTTCATATCTATAATCGATTGACTATACTACTAAACATACCTATAATAAAATTGTAACTAAGCCGAATCTGTACATTAAATATTTTTTGGAAAATCTAATTGAAATAGACATTATTATCGATATAGAGACCGAATCTATAGTTTTTTGAATTTTTGTCTGTTTGTCTGTTACCGCATCACGAGAAAACCACTGGACAGATTTTGATGAAATTTGGTATGATGATAGCTGTTTATCCGGGTCAACATATAGGATATTTTACTGCGGGAAAATATCTCATTTCTGAGAAAAAATACAAAAATGCATTGTAAGAGTATACTAATATGTAAAACCTAAGAATTTGGTTTTTGGTCATCTGAACGCGGGCGGAGCCGCGGGCAATGCTAGTAAATAAATAAAGTTTCTGGTATGACATTGTAGACATGTTATATGTATAGGTATTTGAAAATTTTGACAAGGTACTCAATGACCTAATAAATTCTTTATCTATTGAATTAGCATTATTTTATGCCTAACTTAAGTTACATTTGAATAAACAACAATAACAACAACGTTAGCAACATTTCAATCATTCACGAGCTAAAATGCATTATGCGGTGGGTGGAACTAAAATATATATATATATATATATATATATATATATATATATATATATATATATATATATATATATATATATATATATATATATACTTAAATGTTTATACAGGGTTGAACAAATCGATGGGACATAGAAGAAAAGTACCTTAAATATTGAAGTTATCTAGATTTACTCAAAAGAAAAATTTCATTATTTTTAAAAATAATAATAACTGCATTCATTTTTTTTTCTAAAAAAGCTTACCTGAACCGGGAATCGAACCAAATAAAAATGCAAAAAAGGACACCGTCCCTTTTTTATCGAATTAATCGATAAAGTTTACGGGCAGGATAAAATCTCTCGAACAAACATTGCGTCTTAGGGCGGTCCCTCACTGGGAACATTCTCCTGTAATGTAACAGTTGAGATTCGAGCATTACATAAGTGAAGGAGTAGAACTGAGCATTACAGTGCGCAACCTGTAATGATACAATTTGTAACATTGAATCAGAAGAGGTAAAGTTTGTGAGTTTGTGACGTTGTAGGGGGTAATTTCTGTATCTACTGAACCGATTTAGATGTAAGGTTAGAAGATAGTTTGAGACCCTGGGAAGGAAAATCATCCCTTAAGGGGTGAAAATGGGGATGAAAGTTTGCATGGGGAATCAAGCTAGGGACGAACCCGAGCGAAGCGAGGGTGAGTCGCTAGTGTATAATAAACATTTAAGCCCAAATTCAATGTTAAATGACATTGTAATAGACGTCATTGTTTCTTACATAGATGGCTTTCAAATCTCTGTTTTTCGTAAAAGTAGGGCATCCTTTCAGTGCAGTCATTACATAGCAAGTCATGAGATGTATTTTCTTAGAGAGCATTGTTGCGTGTACAATGTACTTATCTTAAAGATAAAACTTGCCAGTCAATTTATTTTCCATATTATATTAAATTTTTAACATATATTGTGTATATTATATTGTGATTTTTTTTAGATAAGTCAATAAATAAATTTAAAATTTCCATGCCATTAAATTATCACACCACTACCAAGTACTACTTATATCAAATTACATTAAAATCGATGCAGTAGTTTCCGCAAAATTTAAAAATTTCAATATATCTATGTTCTTCCTATGCGGAAGAACCATTTTGTTTTTCGGGAAAAAAGGACCTTATGTGTTGCCTAATTATGTATATTTTCTATTTATTATTTAAGGTAAGGTTAGGAATTATTGAAAGTCGAAAAAAAAGCATTTTTATATATTTATATGCCTCAGAAACGTATATTGTTGTATATTTTCATCAATTTCACTTTTCTTTAAAAGGATTTTCCGCGGGATGACGTTAATCATATTTAGGATAAAAGGATCTATGTAGACTTAGAGTACGTCTTGTTGACATTCATCTTATATGCTTTAAAAAATTCTAATCGTCCGTTTCTATCCTGCTATTACAAAATTTAGAGAAATTTATTTCGTAAAATGTAAAATCATTATAATAATTTAATTTACTTTTAATATATTTAAATTATTATAGTAAACTATAATAATTTAAATATATTAAAAGTACCTCTTATTTGTATGAAAACAGTAACTATTATTATTATTTTTTAAACATAATAATTATATTAATTAATTATTAGTTTAAATACATATTTGCTTATTCACAAAGAATCACTTCGTCCAAAAGCATAATCATGCTCCAAAATATTTATTCACCGTCACTACCGCGCTCACGCGCTCTCTGCGCCACAAAGGTACAATTCTGAATAATTTAATAATTCCATCAGTGATACGCACTTCCAATACTGTTTTAATTTAATGTTGTCCAAAGTCAAATCTCTAAGAGTTTTTATTTATTTTTCGATATCTCGTTTCGTTTACAAGATATGAATTCTTTTCTGACCAAAACCGGGCGAAAAACAACCGCATTTTTCACATTTTTTCGATTTTAAAAAGCTTTTGATATTTTTTTAATTATTTTTTTGCCTCTTGCAGCCCTTGTTGAGACGTGTCTTTTGACATCCCAATCAGCCAGTTAGTCCTAAAACCCACGACACCAGGGCGATGTCGCAATTTCGGTGAAAATCGGGCTTATACCGAAGTAACAAAAAAAAACATTTTTAATGTTAATAACAATTTTAATGGATATAAACGTTTATTGGAACAATGTATATCTTTTTTTTTGTATATACAGTGAAGCGAGAATGGACTGAGAAATTATTATGGAGTGTTAAAAACACTTATCCATAAACAATGTAACCTTTATCTTTGTATATAAAAGGACAACCATCTTCGGAGTATAACAACGAAAAAGGAATTACAAAAATCGATTAACACTACGATATACACTAAGATATTTAGACGGTCAAAAATAATACAACCAACTAACTTTAGATTTATTTATTTCCTAGCGACTCACCCCCCTCCGCTCGGATTCATCCCTAGGTACGTTTTGGCGGTTAGTGTGGATTTCTCAGAGATGAGATATTATCCCAAATAAATATCCTAAAACATGTCGACCCGGATAACCAGCTATTATACCAAATTCTAAAAAAATCGGTCCAGTGGTTTTCTCGTAATGCGTTCCCAGACAGACAAACAAAAAATCTAAATACCATAGATTAGGCCTCTATATCGATAATAATGACTATTTCAATAAAAAAAATTCAAAAAATATTTAATGTACAGATACGACTCAGAATTTTATTATATGTAGGTATAGATTTATGTTCCATAAAATATGTTATACAAAATAAAGTAACTAATATGTGGACAATGGATAACTTATCTTTTTAAGAGATGCCTTCCAGAAACCCTCCCCTTTATAATGTACATACAACGAGGTAGTACAAAATTTCATCCAAACCTGTTTCAGCGTGAAAGCGTAGCAAGTATACACACATATACAAAACTTTCGCATAAAAATTATATTATTCTACCTAATTAATTAATATAAGTCCGATTAATGATGATAGAAAGTAAATAAAAACGTAGAAGGTAGTTAAGATTCATTAGCAAAAGTGAAGACTAAAGGTATAATTTTGATGGCGGAAGCTGTTCCGTTCCGTTCTTGTTCGGCGAAATGAAGTGTAGATAAGCGATTGAAATCTATTGAGGAATCAGTTGTGTCACGTTGTTCAAATATTGATTTGCGTGACTTAATGAAATCCTTTGTTGGAGATAGGCTTTATTGTTAGAAATTGTCACGTCTGCCAAATTATCAATATGGGAAGTCCAATACAAATAAAAATTAGGTTTTAAGTGTAAAAATAAGTTATCTAAATGTTTAGTATTATTTAACATAGTTGTAGTGTCTAAGTATTTTTTAGCATCCGTAACGTAATTTTCATATCGACGACACGTTTGGCTCAGTTTGTAGTGACACTACTTGCTGTGCCAGCGGTCGCGAGTTTTAGTCCCGCTGGGGGCTTTAATTTGTATGATGAGCATGAATGTTTGTACTCCATTCATGGGTGTTTATATTTATAATATATTATATATGTGTAGTGTGTCAACTATCTGGTCAATTTAATTTGGATAGCTTACCATGGAAGTAGATGGTGCTGTGTGTTAATGTCCCAAAATATTTATATTTATTTTAATTTATATGCATACCATACGTTTATATACTACGGTACCAGCAATGTCAGAGGAAAATATTAATAAAACTAGAATAAAAGAAAAGCCTTAGAGTAGAATTGTAACAATAAGACTATCAAGAATGTAAATTTCCAAAACTAATTTTAAATTAAAAACATTCTAGATTTTAATACACAATTTTCATAGTTAACATTCACATTTAATGGTCGGCGATAGTCAAAATATTTCGAAGAAAAGAATGGTATTAAAATACTTAACTAATGCGGTATTTATGAAAGGTATTTTATGATTAATATTTTAAAAATCTAAAAGAGAACTTTTTGTTCATAGTCTTCATGCATATATCCATTTTAATATGAAAAATAATTTGCATAGTTGAATCAAAGCGCCGAGCATATTTTTATTTCGTGACATAATATTTTTATTGGAAGCGAACGTTCTCGTACATGCTACAAACGTAGTCTAGCGAAATAAAAAATCTAATTCTCTATATATTGAGGTGGGTGCCCAAATGGAGGCAATATCGAAGTGCTGATTTGTCGGTCCACTGAATATTGGTCTGGCGTTGATTCAAATCGGTACGAATGCCACACGCAGGGAAATTGACGTAGCTTAGGTCTATCATAGGTAGCATTCGGTATGTGCCATTTTTATTTTATGGTTTCTTGTTAGATACTAAAGTATTTTAGTATAAATTAGTTATATACAAGTAAATTTAAATAATATTCATTAATAATATATATGAATATTTCTTTTATTTGGTGCTTTAAATAGGATGAAATTATAATGTACCTACTAGTAACTTTATTAATTATGTTTTAACGTTTAGTATAGATTTCTCAGAGATCTATTTAAAAGTATCCTATATGATGACCCGAATAACCGGCTATCATCATATCGAATTTCATCAAAATCTGTCTAGTGGTTTTCTCGTGATGAGTTCACAGACAGATAAAAATTTCAAAAACTAAAGATTCGGCCTCTGTGTCGGTAATAATTACTATTTCAACAAGATTTTATAAAAAAATATTTAATGTAGAGATTCGTCTCAGAATTTCATTATATGTACCTAATACCTATAGATGTTACAGTCTAATAATTATAATATGAACAATCCAGTATTCAAGTTTCTCAGAAAACGACAGTAAAATTTTTAAATATATGAACAGTGAAGTTTTTTGTGCTGTTGAAATATAAAACAGAAGTCCAGGCCCGGTAACAAATGTCCTCATTAAAAAGGATAAAGCTAAAATTTTAAAAAAGGCGATCGTTACTGAAGATTTTTTATACAAAAATACATTTCTCTCTTGTGTTTATTATTATTTTTTGTGTCATTTGCAACGGCAGATGACATTGAGGCATGTGGAAAATTAATCTGGCTCTGAGCAAATGTCACGAAGGGAACGCTGACTGCTAAAGCTCCGTAACTAGACTAATGTATGTATAAGTATGTACTATAAAATAAAAGAAATACGAGTATGCAAAACATTTTATTATAATAAATCAATCTATAAAAGCCAACTAGCATTTTCCCGCGCACGTGTAATTAAATTGTGTACTATCTGTAATAATATCTTTAAAAATTAGAACTTATGTGTTATATGATGTAAAACCTATATTACTGTAAAGTTTCATCGAAATCTGTTTAGTACTTTTTGCGTGAAAGAGTAACAAACATCCATCTTCACAATCTTTCAAGTTTATAATATTAATGACATGAATAGGAAATATATTAAAATAAGGAATAGTTAAAGGAGGGAGAATAGGAAGTAGGATTAGTAATACAAGTAGACAGTCATTATAGTTGCTTGAAGATAAAATTAGATGTAATGTAATGATTTGAAAACAGTTTGTAAATTAATTTAATGGCCGTTATGTAGTTTCAAGTATGTATATATGTATAATATGTTGGGACATTAACACACAACACTATTTAGTTCCGTAGTAAGCTACGAGGCTTGTGTTATGGATACCAGATAGTTGATAAACTACACATATTATATTATAACTTTAACTACATACATATTATAAATATAAAGACCTATGACTGGAGTACAGACATTCGTGCTCATCACACAAATGAATGCCCCCAGCGGGAACGAACCCGCGACCGCTGGCACAGCAAGTAGCATCACTACAAACTGAGCCAAACGTATCGTCAAATATTTAAAGTTAATTATTTACCTATGAAGTTATTTTATTGGGCTAATACCGACTTTGTTACTCACTGTCTAAACACAAAATCGCAAAAACGACATATAAAGCTAAAAGATGGTAGTTGTTTTGTAGGAAGTTGACATAAGCTAAGAATTTTTTGAAAGGGCCAATTTAAGCGGGTCTAAAGGCTATCGTATTTTTATTTAAGGATTAATATTTAAATTATTGCTCTATTATAATACAGTATCTTATACTTATAATCGTCAAAGGAATTAAAAAATATTATTTCATTAAATAAAACAACAATGAATAATAAACGGTCAAGCGTGAGTCGGCTATTAAGCTAGCATCTAAACCCAAACAAAATAAATATCTTAAAATAGAATTTTTCTTTTTTTTTTTTAAATCTTTCTATGAAGATGTCAAGGATCTAAAGTAAAGTATTTCTTATTTGTTCAGGACTGACAAATACAGGAGATCATATTTATCTACATACAAACGTGTAATATTACATACCTTATAATGAAAAACTGAATTAGGACTAGAAGAATGAATAATGAATGTCTTGTGCCTACATTTCATTTTTCTTAGAATAACGATAAAATTTAACGAAATTAACTCCATATAAGTTTTAGCTGCTAACGGAAGCTTCATTTTAAGAGAATTTTCATATGAAATCGTTCTTGAGATTACATTTTCGGCAAAAAATAAATTACAAACGTGTACATCTTTTACTACTTTACTTTCAACTAAAATTATCTGTCTCGAAATGTTTTTTACGTTGTTACTTTGTTTGTATTTAAATAATTATAGTTTTTAATGTTTAGTGTCGATTTAGGTTATTATTAAACCTTAAGTCGTAAGTTCCATTTCCGCGGGATTTTATTAAATAAAAATTGTTTTTGTTTTAATTTATATCTAGTACTAGATAAAGGACTTTTGTTTATTGTTCCAAAATCCAATATTTCTTTCTATTAAAAAAAACCCCCGGCATGTACACAAAAAATACAGCCGGATTTTCCTTTTCGTAGTCGGTCACAAATTGTGTTTAATTAAATATTATCTATAAAATGTACATTTAAATTATACTTTTGTATGTAACTTTGAGCTAAATTAGAATAAGGTTGCGAGTGTAATTCGTAATAAAATATAATTGGATCATTAATGAAAATATTGATTTAGGCTATTGAAGTAAAATTATATGGTGCTATACAAACGCTTTACTAAGTAAATAAGTATATTAACCATGTTATTTGTATAATATAATATAATATAAAAAAAAAAAACATGAAACACAATCGTTATTAATTTTTAGGTCACTATTTTCACAACACACACAGTATTTTAATAGACAACCATATTTTATTGAACAACTTCGTAATAGGCTGTCACACCGACCCCATAAAATGTTTTTGTTGCGAGATTTAAAATCCAATGAGTGATGGAGTTTTTAGTTTTTATTTTTTCATACGATATAAAAATTATTGCATAGATATTAATTAGTTTTTAGAGTAATAGATTTAAAAATAAAATGACAGAAATGAAAAATATATAGTTTTTATTTAAATAATTTAATGTGCCCAACTGGCACTCCTAGAAGCCACTAAACAAAAGAATTAAATAAATAAGTAAATAAGTATGTTTAGACATTAACACACCGCACCACATATTTGATACACTACACATAATAATATGACTTTAAATACATACATAAATTAAAATTGAATTGAATTACATTAAATCATTTAATTGAAAAACTATTTCGATTATAATTATATTCTCAACGAAAGTGCTTGCAAATCAGAGCTTCTTCTTCTTCTCCCTGCCCATTTCTCAATCACTTGGGGTCGGCGCAGTACATCTTCTGTACTGCTGAAAGCATTTGGCAAAAGTTTAACGACCGGACGCCTCACGCCTGCCTGACGTCAACCCTCCTTGCAAGTCAGAGCTATGAATGTTTAATACAATGCAGTAATAAGGATGCAAGTAAATAAGCTAAAATTAATTGGTCTGGAAAATTGAAAAATGTCATATTTTATTACGTAATCGTATTTTATATGTAAACGTTAAAACAAATATGTTACTTTTAGTTTTGTCCATTGTTTACATTAAATATTATTGCTTCGACAATGATTATGGAAATATCTCTATGCTAACTCGTTCTTTAGTAAATTCTATTATAAACTCCAAGTGCAGTCTGGATTCAAGTTTTAAACTACTTTACGTGTCGAATAATTTCTTTCTCTATAAGAATATTATATATTATAGATATTTTTTTTACATTTTTTTTATTAAGTTTTTTACATTTTTTGTTTGCGAATTATATTACACTTAGTTTACGACTTATACAATTATTATGTACAAGGTTTATCTGTTAATATCGAATGAACCTTTTAAATATAATGTCTTCCATATAATATGTACCCCAGAAGTCTCTTATACGACCAATAAAACTATGAATATTCAACGAATATGGCGTAACGTTAGCACTAGAGGTCTATTTTAAAATTTAAAACCCGAAAGTAATAAACATTTTCGTAGTGTTATTAAACCTGGCTCGGCATGGCTTTTCCCTTTCATATTTGATGGGAATGCTGCGGCAGTCTGGACACACCTGAAAGCTTACTGATAGAACATCCTGTGGTGTGTATATGTGTATAAATATGACCTATAAACAAGTACTTAAAATAAAGTAGTTTGATTTGTTTCTAGAATTTTTATAAGTATAAATATACTTTAAAGTATATATAAAGTTATAAAACTATAAAATCTAGTTTTAAATTTAAAATATTAGGTGAACTTTTAAAAAAAAAAACTTTTTTTTAACTACCTTCAAAATATTTTGGCGTAATGTTATGTAATTTTTTTAATGATAATTTTTACGACTATAATCATCGATCAAAAAAGTATTAGATACACAATCAGCGACAAAAATTGTCCTCACCGAATGAGCGCTTATTTAAACATATGAGTGTGCTTTTAATTTTTTTTGTGAAAACAACTTTAAGCATTGTATTTAAGGCTCAATTTACATTGTTGTTTATTTATTTCAACTAGAATAATTATTACCTAAACACAATTGGTGACAGTTTTAAGAGAACTTTTGCACGGGATTGTGTATCTAGTGTTTACTTTTTTGATCGATGAGTATAACAGATCATATTTTTTGTAAATAATTTCAATATCAGCTGTTACGTACTTATTTGAAGAAATCATGGCACGAATAATAAATGAATATATTAAAATAATGATGATTCTTTAAAATAATTGAGAGATTTTAAAGAGCAGTAGGTATAGAAACACCATTTTAAGAGATTAATTACAGATTCGACGTTTTTAATTAGTTTTGTAATTAACAGCGCATGCCATGCCTTTCGCGCCGACTAAAATAAATTACTTTTTAATACAATCACAGCGGACTTTGATTAAATCGCTACCGGGAACCGAGCATCCGACACATAGGCGTAGAGATTAGAATTTTCTACTAAAATAATAAGAATAGTGTTGTCGAAAGGTTATTTGTTAAGTGATAAAAATATATATCACTTTGAGATCTATCTTATCGTATAGATATAGCATTTCATGGTAAAGTTTTTTTTAATAATGTTTAATGTTATAATTTAGATACTATATAACATGCTTTTACACTTTATTCCTTTGAGGAGTAGCCAAAAAAGTAGGTTTACGCATATCAAGTGCTAAGATACATACCTGTTAGAATTTTTCCATTGTCATGATTTTCTTTTCGACGCGATCTGATCTGACATGAAGGACTGAAAATCCTTCAAGATCCCCCGCTTTTCCTTTCACACCCTACGTGATATACATCTTTATGTTTTTTTACGTCGAAACGACGTGAGCACGATTTTTTATTTAAAAATTTAATTTAAATCTGCCATGCTGTCTGTTTGTAATTTATCTGTAATAAATCGAGATTTCCTGTAATCTTTAGAATAAGTGCTTATTAAAATTTCAAATGTTTATTGTGGCTTTAAGTATGCCTATTTTTAATGTATTTCATGATTTTATAATGATTGTTTTGTTAGATAAACATAAAATAATATTATTATACGAGTATAAAGTCTTTATTTAGACTCAAAATGCTATGTTTAATTGATTTAAGAGAACGCTACATCGCTACTAGAGTAATTCGTCACAATCGGAGCTGTGACAATTCTCTGGGGACAGCTTTGAGAAAAATTGTCGCTAACGAGCTTGTGCCCGCCTTCCACCCCTCGATCCCCTCCAAACCTCCATTACGTAGCACTTTAAAAACCCTTTTGCGATTTTCCGCGCCGAGGAATTACTTATCAAGAAAAAGTGAAGGCAACATTAATCCATTGTCCAACTTTTTTAATAATACGCGTTTATGAACAAGAATTAGAAAAACATTAAAGAAATATTTTATTCGAACGAGTTTGAATTTTTCAATCAGTTACATTTCAAGAATAAATTTGGGTAACTTGGGTTTTGGGAGTGGAAATTAAAGCTGGTCATTTGCAATAGGTTTAAATGTTTTATTGTTATTATGTATGTAAGCGCCGCGCCACTTAGACAAGTTCACAAAGTAAGTAAGAAGTTACATAAAGTTCCCCACACCAAGTTTAGAGGAGAGATATATTTAAATAGAAAATATGACACAAATGTTCTAGTATAACGAATATGGATCAGTCTAAAATAAACGTTAAGTAGTAATTGAGAGATTCTGTTGATTTTGTTGTTTGATAATAAAAACTGAAAATGGTAGAAAACATTTTTAAAATTAAAAAGTATACTTTTGCTATACGTCATAAATTAAGACATGAAATACGGTTTTTTAAGGATCACAGGCCCTTGGTAGGAATTTATTTGATGATCTTCTTTGAACATATTTTTAGTTCTGCCTATTATTAGCTTACTAGCATTGCCCGCGGCTCCGCCTGCGTTCACATGACCAAAAACCAAATTCTTAGATTATATATATTAGTATACTCTTATATTACAGTTTTTGTAGATTTTCTCAAAAATGAGATATATTCCCGCAGTAAAAAGTATCCTATATGTTGACCCGGATAACCAGCTATCACCATACCAAACTTCATCGAAATCCCTCCAGTGGTTTTTCTGTAATGCGGTAACAGACAGACAGACGAAAATTCTAAAAACTATAGATTCGGCCTCTGTATCGATAATAATGTTTATTTCAATAAGATTTTCCAAAAAACCATTAATAAAATAAATATACGTCATATAATATTAGTTTTGCACTTAATATTATACATTTCCCTTTTGAGGTTTTTATATAGTGATATTATCTACTTTAAAGGCTGGAGGTTACCTTCTACCTCAGTTTATCAAATCAATTGCTTAAAAATTACCTAGATATTTAAGTGAAGTAAGGATGAAGATCTAGTGTTTTATATATATATATATATATATATATATATATATATATATATATATATATATATATATATATATATATATATATATATATATATATATATATATATATATATATATATATATATATATATATATATATCTTGTTATATGCTAAATAATTTTATTATTGACATGATTATAATTTACCAAGAGATTTCGTGAAAGCTCGTTTTAGTCGACATCTCACTAACTTAAGTGTTTTTAGATGTATAACATAATTGGTTATTGATGTATAAAGTGGGATCCATGCCGTATTCAAAGCTTTGTGATATTTATAAATAAATAAGCCTAGTAGACGAGTAGTGTCCTCGTTATATACGATTCAATCCCATTAGCAATTTTCCGATCAAATGGTTCACTGAACTATTGGAAGAGAATCTGTTTATAACTTTTGTTGTTGCCTATGGTATTTCAAAGAACTAAAGCTTAAAATAAATAAACTTTAAAGAAGCTTTTTATTGGGTAGTAATTATGTTCCCTTACTTCACTCGCCTTCCTGAAATATTAGATTTCAGACTGAAAGCTTACAATTAATTACTGAAATGAAGTGTACCCTTTGTTATTAATGTAGTTTTTCAATGGTAAAAGAATTATTAAAATTGATTTATTTTTCATTGGCCTAAAGGCTATAAACTGTAAAATGAAGTGATAAAATATACGCATATAATACAAATATTATATATATATATATATATATATATATATATATGGCAGTGGTAGCCCAGTGGTAACGCGCTCGCTTGGGAAACCGAGTGAAGCGGGTTCAAATCCTGGGTCTCGCACCTCTGATATTTTCATGTGCGAATCCTTTCTAACACGATTACCACTTGCCTTACGGCGAAGGAAAACATCGTGAGGAAACCTGCATGTCTGAGAAAACCTTGCAAGTTTTCGAAAGACATGTGAAGTCCGCCAATCCGCACTTGGCCAGCTGGCCAGCGTGGTGGACAATGGCCTGATCCCCCTCGTATAAAGGGAGGCCCGTGCCCAGCAGTGGGACGTTAAAAGGGCAGAATAGAATACATACATATATATATATATATATATATATATATATATATATATATATATATATATATATATATATATATATATATATATATAATACATAGAAACGAACAAATATAGTAAACACAATTGATTGACAGTCGTCCACTGGTGATACTGTTTATTAAAATGTCCGAAGTGACTATTTGTACGGGTACTGGACGAATAAATTATATTTATTCGTGTACATTTATTCAATTTTTTTTTTAAATTAAGAATGAGTTGGATGATTATCTGTGAATATTTTTTTATTTATTATTCGTCATATCTTGGTTAGGTTAGGTTAGAACAGTTAAGATTATTTATTTATTATTCGTCATATCTTGGTTAGGTTAGGTTAGAACAGTTAAGATTATTTATTTATTATTCGTCATATCTTGGTTAGGTTAGGTTAGAACAGTTAAGATTATTTATTTATTATTCGTCATATCTTGGTTAGGTTAGGTTAGCACAGTTACCACAACGCACGAGCCGAGCGAGCGAAGCGAGCGTGCCCCGGTAGCGGCCGGCGAGTGCCATAAATGACTAGAAAACTAGAAAATTCGAATTTCACGCAAAGTACAAATAAAAACATAATCATCTGGAGATCATTTTGACAATTGAAAATGACGTTTTGACATTTCCAAGTGTTTGTCCAGTACCCGTATTAATAATTATAAATTATTCGTACGGTAACCGTATTAATAATTATAAATTTTTCGTACAGTACCCGTATTAATAGACTCAGCCTAGAATGTCGGTGTCAATCATATGATATTCTACGTCTAAATAATTACTCTGAAGATAGACACTTTGCATGAAAATTATTTAGCCTCATTTCTATATCATATTATTTAACTGTACCTTTGTTTATTTCTCATTGTTTATTGCTCACGATCGAGATTTCCATTTTATACCGAAAACAAATAAATATAGTAAAAAAATTTGGAAGTAAATGTAAACTCACTATAATTTTTTATATTCTTACAGTTAAACGAAAAAGTATGCCAAATTTTCATAAGTCATTTGTAAATTTCTCAGATGGAAAATTAACGTTGATTCTGAAAGAAGTTGTCAACGCAATTTTACATAGACCATTTCACAAAGAAATTTCGATAACGCAATATTAATTTTTTCAATTCATTTTTAGGGTTCCTTGAGTCAAAAACCCGAGTAAAACCCTTATAATTTTGTCATATCCTCTTGTCCGTGTTCCCATTATTCCGTACCTATGTATGTACCTACATCACAACTTGATATTTTACTTCTAGATTTTGTTTTCTAGAAATAATATATTTTCAGTTACAGGAGTTAATAAAGTTGTTTGAAACAAATATGTACATATTAAATTGTGAATTATAAGCAAATGAATATACATATATTATGTAATACTAGTAGAACCCTAACGCCAACCCAAACTTTCATCCCCTATTTTACCTCCATATGGGACGAAAATTTATTTTAAAATATATCCGAAAATAACATTAAACTTTAAGTAATAGTATAAAAAAAAATGTGTTAAAAGACAAAAAAATCGAAAGTGCATCATATTAAAGACTTCCGCGATAAACAATAGCATTCCCAAAGAGGGTTGACGTCAGGCAGGCGGCCGGTCGTAAAACTTTTGGCAAATCCTGTCAGCAGTACAGAAGATGTACTGCGCCGACCCCAAGTGATTGGGAAATGGGCAGGGAGAAGAAGAAGAAGATGGGACGACTTTCGAAACATGCTAAAACATGTACTTATTTAATTGTATTGAACATTAACAATTAAAGTTAGTAACAATAAGTTTTCAGCCTAAATGTCATTTAGGAACGCGTCCAATAAAATCAGTCATCACTAGTCTTTCATAGACATAGGAAAATGTTTTTTGGAATATTAATATCTACGAGTATTCTATTCCGCTGGAGTCAGGAACTTACTTTATAAACAGACTAGCATCTCCCGCGGCTCCGCCCGCGTTCAGATGACCAAAAATTAATATCTTAGGTTTTACATATTAGTATACTCTTACAATGCAGTTTTTGTATTTTTTCTCAGAAATGAGATCTTTTCCCGCGGTAAAAAGTATCCTATATGTTGACCCTCTGTATCGATAATAATGTCTATTTCAATTAGATTTCCCAAAAAATATTTTATGTACAGATTCGACTTAGAATTTTATTGTATGAATATATTATGAGGTGAATTAAAATTCTGGATTTGGGAAAATATAGGACTTAGAGATCACTATAGCGGATACTATGTTTAATGGTCGCAAAGTCCTATCTCGGCATATTTTTGTCTGACTAATATTGCTAATTACAACGAAGGTTGTGGGTTTAAACCGCAACTTGTGTAAATAAACATGGCGATAGGATACGGCACCAAAGGTGCCTTGTATTTTTCTTTGATCTTGATTTGCAAAACATATACCGTGAGTAATAAAGAAGGTGAAGTATTATAGAATCTTAAAGTAATTAAGTTAAAAATAATTATTATAGAATCTTAAAGTTTGTGTAGAAAAATGTTCAATTTTAATAAGTACAGTAAGTTTCGTTATGGAAATATAACATTCAATTCAGTATAGCTAAACGCTAACAAAATTGTTAACGAGAGCATTGAAAAGTTAGAATATGATCGTAGGATTAACCAACTAAGTTGTAAAGGTACTTTTATGGTGAAAGCTCAACTTTCCACTCGATGGTAATTGTAATCGGCCACTTTGCTTCCATTAGAGGGATGCTCGGTAATGGCCGGACCGCACTTTGTTCCAGTCACGGCCCGACGCGAATTGCCTTTGTCAATAGCTATATTATTAGCTTTGTCAGATGTATGTACATTGTACATAATATTTGTAGACCGAGTTTCCTATCGATAGGATTGACCTAAAATATCTTCGGGTTCACTGAAGCTTCTATTCTTCTAATAGTCTATCACTTTCTACCCGACTGCGGCAAAGACCAAAGGAGGGTTACGTATTTGACCTGTATGTATATACATATATATACAGATATTTTATATTATACATCGTCTTAAGAAACGGTGAATTTACGCTACGTGAATAATAACACAATAAAAATATTAAAATATTATTAAAAATTATGTACCTTGCATGCATTTTGCAAGTATTAATTATAATTAGCCTACTATTGAGGTGAATATTGACAAACCTAATCAACTTCGTCGATGGGACCGAAAGATTAAAGAAACAAAAGCCCAGTGTGTTTGGGATTATTGGATTGGTTTAAACAAGTGATACAGATGTGCACTAGAGTTCTATAACAAAAGTCGGCCCTAGGGACACTTTAACTAAAAATAATACTAAAAAGTACAATTAATAATTACATATCAAGCCCGTTTAAATAATTGGTTAACTATTAAAACCTAAGAATATTTTCACGTTTATTATTTCACTAGCATTGCCCGCGGCTCCGCCCGCGTTCAGATACCAAAAACCAAATTCTTAAGTTTTACATATTAGTATACTCTTACATTGCAGTTTTTGTATTTTTTCTCAGAAATGACATATTTTCCCGCAATAAAAAGTATCCTATATGTTGACCCGGATAACCAGCCATCACCATACCAAATTTCATCAAAATCCCTCCAGTGGTTTTTCTGTGATGCGGTAACAGACAGACAGATAGACTAAAATTCTAAAAACTATAGATTCGGCATCTGTATCGATAAAAATGTTTATTTCCATAAGATTTTCCAAAAAATATGTACAGAATCGGCTTAGTTACAATTTTATTATATGTATAGGTTAATGAGGTTTACCTAAGCTTCACAATACTTATTATTCGTTCATCTGCTAAAAGTTGTAGCTATAGACATATTTAATTTGTCACCACGCGATGACTGGCATGACAAAATTTTAATTCTGTATGGTACAAATACTAGTTCTCGAACAGGATAAAAGCACGGTGCAATAATTACGTTAAGGTAGCGTAATGAAAATAAAAACAGCTAACTAAGGTATCTTCAATATCCATTACTGCATGACAGGCAACGCTGCAGTGCTGTGCAAACAGCAGCGGTAGCATAGTCGGCGATATTGTATGGTCCATGCTATACACCTAAGGCTGATTTATAAAACGTTCTAGTGATTATTTTGTATTTTTTATTAATAAAATTACTTTAGGTAATAATTTATTAGATTTACGCCAATATTTGACATTTTAAATAAAACTATTTTTTCGGATTATTTCGCGGATTTATTTTGATTTTCGGTTCCCGACGTTTCGGTCCCGGGAGAGACTAAGGTTTTAGACGTCTCAAAGGCATAATATATTTGTTACAGATAGTTTCTAACCACAATTTTACAAAATGATTTCAAAAATCGCAGTGTACGTCGTTTGAATCATTCAACGTACATATACATATGTACGTACGCCTAAATAAGTCACTGTCTGCCTCTGTTTCTCCGATTAGTTGTTATAAGCTACGCAACAGATTTTGATACGGTTTTTACTAATAGAATAGGCTGGAAATGAGAAAGTTGTGAGCTTATAATTTGTAAATATTTTGTACAATGGCAAACCTATGAGGATATTTGGTCAAAAAACAGTTTTCGTGCGTTTACATAGCTAACCCGGGCTAAACCTTAAGAGATACATCAAAACAATGTCCTATAAAATTGTAGGTCTCAAAAAGGCCTACAGAATAGTTCGAGATAGCATTTGTCTATCTCATTAGGTACACTCACAATACCCAACTATTTTTATCTATTTAAAACATACCTAGGTACGTCATGGGGGTAAGTCCCTAGAGACTCGAAACGTAAAAAAAATAAGATAAGTCGCTACTTAATAATAAATTTATTGAATTATTACTATAAAAACACCACTTACGCCAAGCCTGAAAATTTGATGAGTGCTTCACCGAGGTTTTACTAAAATGAATTAATATACTTCGAATTTTGTGTTTTTTAAACACGTTTTTATTAGCTTCTTGTAATTATGTAATTAAGTCTTGGAAATCGATTAAAATCTACACCCAACTGTCGTATCAATTTGAAATTCAAGGCATGTAAGATAATGATATAGCCAGGATATGTTTGAGCGCATTTAATTTATTTTGACCAATCCCAAACTGAGTAGAATTGAAGAGATGCTCTGTGTAGCTCTTTCAATGTAAACAACAGTACTCGCCCAAGATTCCTAAAAAAATAAAGTAGCTATAAATGACAACCTTAAAAGTTCTTGTGTGAAATACATAAATCGATTTTCTTTTAAATTTTTTAAAGCTGCTACGTTATTATGTACATAAATAAGTATGCAAGATTATTATCATGAATACTTATCTATGTAATTTATTGTGAGTCCATACAAGGGGAAGGGGGAGGGGGAGTAAATAGGTTCCTAAAGGGTCGGCAACGTGCATGTGATGCCCCAGGTGTTGCAGGCGTCCATAGGCTGCGGTAACGGCTTACCATCAGGCGGGCCGCATGCCTGATTGCCGCCGACGTGGTATAAAAAAAAATACATAAAACTGATATCTATTATTATACATCAATGATTGATTGTCTTGAAATTTTGTTTCATACTTCTATTTTTGAAGTTGGTAATTTAGTCTTTAACTATAATATGAACGTAATTTTGTTGTCACACTACTAAAAACGCTCGAGACAGCTTTCAGGGATCGCTTAATTTTTAGGCCTTCTAAAGCTTACATTATTCTTATAGTTATGGCTTATTTATTTTCACGGGATAAATATGAATTAGATATGTATTAGGTCAATATTTATGTACATAGTTATTTCCTTAATGCCCAAAGCAATTTACCTTTATAAGGCATTTTTTTTTCAATCCAAAATTCCCAGAGATCAATTAAAGGAACAAATACTTAGAGATACGGCAAAATTAACACCATAATTATCTTTAAATTTAAGTTATTTAGATGTAGCCTCTGAGACCGCGCGTCCATATTTAAAGGTTAAAGTTAAACGATATACATATTAAAGTTATTGTTTTAATGAGTTTTTTTGACCTTGTCATTACATTTTATCTACAGTAATAAATAGTCTAGAAACTTCATAAAAATACAAAAAAAACCCAGACTTTTGTCCTTTAGGGTCGTGCTATTTAACTGTAACATATTACTGACAACATACAATATGAGTCTTAAAATATTAAAATATATGAATATTATTGAGGATATACTATCTATTCCTAGAAATTATTGGTTATTGTCACCATTGTTTCGAATTTTAGTGTGCTTAAAAGTAGTATTAGATTTTTTTTTAAGTATAACTGAGTTATGGTTTCATTTGACTGACAAAATTGTGGACTTCCGGTTGAATGTCGTATATTCTTTTAGTTAGGTATTTTCACTTTTGATTATTTCATTGAGTTTGTATTCTAGTAAGAAATATAAAACTCTATTGGAATATATTACGAAGAACCATTACGACTTAAATAAAGATAAACTATACATGGAAAATCTACAAAGATATTTTAATAAAGTGAAAATTATAGTAACTTGTTTCTTTGTTGTATACTTATGTTTACTTTTATCTTTAATTCTTAGCCAAAAGCAAAAAATAGATTTGCTTTGGGTTTTTAACAAATATAACGTATTGAGTATTTTCACGCGATATGTCATACAATATTTTATTATGTGTACATATCTATATATTATTTCGGAGCAAGTAAAATTTATTACAAGAAGAATGTCAACTGTAAAAAGTCTAGTTTTTACTGTAAATCACGAGTTGGAACCGCATGAGCTGGATCTTACAAGTTTTAATAAACTGATTAACAGCTATATAAATATTAAAGAAATTTCAAGTTTATTTAATACCTTATATGGTTCTCAAGTGAGTACAGTTTTTTTTAATTTATTTGGTTTTATATACCTAACCATACTAGCCACTAACCCTCGCGCCGCTTCGCTCGGGTTCGTTCGGTTTTAATGATTAATACAGATTTTTCAAAGATGAGATATTTTCCCGCAGTAAATAGTATCCTATATGTTGACCCGGATAACCAGCTATCTTTATACTAAATTTCATCAAAATTTATCCAGTGGTTTTTTGTGATTCGTGCCCAGACAGACTGACAAACTAAAATTCAAAAACTATTGATTCGGCCTCTTTATCGATAATAATGACTGTTTCAATAAAATTTTCCAAAAAATATCTAATGTACAGATTCGACTCAGAATATTATTGTATGTAGATTTTTTACTGTATGTGATATTTTCATTGTTATTTTTAATCTTTTACTTTGTAACTTTGTAAAAATCTTGAAATAGTTATTTTTAACATATTTTCAAAATTTTTCACCAGTCGCTAAATATGTAACTTAATATTCAAGAGCTGGACAGTCTGTATATTATTTACGAGTAAGTACCACCACGAGCACTATTATCATTATCATAATACATTATGTCCTAAAATAATCATCAAAATTTCAATCGATTGAATAAGTTAAATATTCCATTATGAGTCTATTTTTCATACTAACTATCCAGTTTTTTTTTCAATTGTAGACTCAGTCGTAAAATAACTCACGCTTTGTTAACAGCTACCTGCTACACATATTTTTATTGGTTTGTTACAGTTAACATGCATGTTAGCAATGGCCTCAGTATACTTTATATCAAGCTCATATAAGCTGGCTTCTGATAGTGTCGCAGTAGGTATTAGGGAATATTAAGATCTAGATTTTTTTATTAAAGTGCTATAGGTTCAGCAAAATCTTTAACATCATCTATTACCTAACGGCTAACAAATTGTTTCGCAAGCCCCGTAGAGACGGCGTAAGATCCAACACGTCTAACGAGAGGTTTCAACTGGACAGATTCCAGCTTAAATACGAGATATTTTTAATAATATAAAGTTGACATTGTATAATTATATTGCCACTAGATAAAGTGCTAATAAATAAAATATATTTCTTTGATTCTTGAAACGAAAAGATTCTAAATTTTGTTTATTTTTAAACATTGACCTATTAAGACCTATAAAGCCTTGTATTCAGCCCTTATTAACGTCCCACTGCTGAACATGGGCCTCCCTTCAATATGAGGGGGATCAGGCCATAGTCCACCACGCTGGCCAAGTGCGGGTTGGCAGACTTCACATGTCTTTCGAAAACTTACTAGGTTCTCTCAGACATGCAGTTTTCCTCACGATGTTTTCCTTCACCGTAAGGCAAGTGGTAATCATGTTGAAAATGATTCGCACATGAAAATATCAGAGGTGCGAGACCCGGGATTTGAACCCGCTTCACTCGGTTACCCATGCTAGTGCGTCACCACTGGGCTACCACTGCCTTCTATAAAGCCTTAAAATAGTATTAATTGTTGTGTGTTCATTAATGGTCTGTTCGCTCAAAATAATCTTTCAGGCACGAAGTAACTTAATTAAAAATATTTAAAGAGTGAGACATGCAAAAATTTAGTTACATAGAAAAAAATAATTAATCCAGCAAAAAATATAATCTGAAACAAATAATAAAATTAATTATAAATGTTATGTATGTTAATCATTAGAGCTTTCCTCCAAATATGCCTTATCTCAGAATATTTCAATTTAAGAAAGGTTTAACACGCGCGGGTGTTCGTAGGCCGCGACGGTGTCGTGCGAGTTTTTAGACAACTTGTTTAATAATAATCGAAAGCGCGTGTGTAAAAGTCTCACTTATTTAGCGAACAGATTATACTAATAGAATATTTAATTTTTTAAACTTAAATGATAAAATAATAGAAATTATCTAAAAATAAAGATATTTTCTGGGTGTTGCCATTTTTTTAATGTAAACATAATAAATGAATTAATACTAACATTTTAATTTTTAATTAGTCTGTTTTTAAGATTTATTAAGGTTTTAATTTAAAGTTTTATTAAGGAAAAAAACCCTAAATATATCAAAGATTTTCTTCTTTTAGGGAGAATTTAATTTGATACAATTGATGTTTGATTTATTTACCGTCTCTGTAATTCAAATTGCTATATATATAGTTTATCACGATGCTCCCAAACCATTCAAAATAACGTGGAGAACTTGCGACGTGGTCTAGGGAACCTTATTATTAATCTACCGCCAGGTTAGTATTTTTAACATGCATTACGATATAATAACAAAATACATATGTACAATGAAAGTTCATTGAAATTGTCTATTTTTAAATTGCATGTTCAGCTTGTTTTAATCTCAAGGAACGCTTATAATAATAAATTATTATTCATAAAAAAAGAATATCTTGATAGATGCTTTTTACTTCTATACATATAATAAAATTGTAACTGAGTCGAATCTGTACATTAGATATTTTTTGGAAAATCTTAATCAAATAAACATTATTATCGATACAGAGGCCGAATCTATAATTTTTAGAATTTTTGTGTGTGTTAGTCATGGTTTTAAGTGGCTTTTCATTTTCTTATTCATTTTTGTAACAGATAATGAAATCTTTAAGACAATCAAATATTTTTACGTTCAATATCGAACCAACCACTCATAATACGAGCAGTCGGCTACGTCAATGTAGACATGTCTCTAGTGCCCAAGGTGGTCATGTTAGTTATTTCTTACACTGTTATCGCCCTGCAATTTAACAATGTGGTGTAGAATTGAATGATTCTTTGTATAATCGTATCGCTTATTAAGATTAAAAATAGATTAAAATATTTCATAATAAGATTTCTTCATCATCTTAAGATTTTTCACAACAAGGAAATATTTTAAAAAAATTGATGGAATGATCTTAAGGCATCATTGCCTATTAGAAATGTTGGCAACATTTGCACTAAGCAAAATTATTGTGTAAGTAGTGTTTGTAGGTTATTTGGAACTTTAATAGAATTTGCTTGTATCTTTAAATTTAATAGCTGTAACTTATTTATACAATTTTTGAATGATTCTTTTGTCAACAGCTCTACACTATTTATGTACCTTATCAAATTAAAATAGTTATGTAATTAATGACGATTGAAATAAATATTTTTTGAATCTTACTTGACTTTTTGTTTGCTATATGTGAAAATTATTTCTCATTTTTTTAATAATACTAGCTTTTCCCGTGATTTTGCTCACGTAGTTTATTTTTGTGTAACTGTATCGATCGTGAAAGTCGTAGCATGATCATCTCTACTTAAATTTACAAGATTTGAAGAAATAGACGTTTATTTGCAGAGTATATTATTAGTGTACATTCGAAAGATTGATGTTACTCATTGTCACTCACTGTCTCATGGTAAAGGAATAATAAAAAAAACGGACGCCAAATAACAAAGGATTTAATTGAAAAAAACCGACTGAGTAACAAACTAATTAAAAGGAAGTTAACAAATGAACATATATTAAATAAAAAATAGAATTTTAAAAAATAAAATGATTCCCAGGTCGAAACGAATTCCTTAAAATCGGTGTTGTCACAGACAGACAAAAATTCTTAAACTTGTCTATTAGGCCGCAGTATCAATATTTGATGATGATGTTCTCCTGGCCGTTTCCGGCTACGGCGGCCAATCTCATTGAGACTAGCCAACTGCGCAGGAGATATTATAGTGCACAAGTGTACGCGCAGACACAAGTGCACTCTCTATTCCTGTCACATTCATACTCTGGTGGGACGACTGCTCGACACGACCAGTGAGAGTTAAGGCGCAGGACCGACGGCTTTACGTGCTCTCCGAGGCACGGGGGTGAAACACCGCCAACTTCCCAACTCCGGGCTGTTACTGAGACTTACTATACAGAAAGAAACTTGGCCCGACCCGGGACTCAATAACTACAACTTGTCTATTAGGCCGCAGTATCAATATTTATGGTTATTATAATAAAATTTTCTAAAAAATATTCAATGTACAGATTCGGCTCCGTTACATATTTATTATGTATAGATTATAAAGCTGGGCCAAATAAGACGTACCAATGTAAAACACAAAAACCTTTTTATTTTTTTATTTAAATATTTGTTTTCTTTTTGTAGGTTATAATTGAATTCTTGGAAATTTATTATGGAACTATACAGTACAAAACAACGCGTAAAAATTATCGAGTTTTTCTATTTTTATCAACGATCTATTGATGTCTGCACTGTTTTATGAGCCTCTTGTTTACATAAATAAAATGCTGCTCAAAATATTTTCCCGCAGAAATTACTGACGTCACTTATCATACAGAGCGTGTGTAGACTGTAAAGAGCTCGATTAGATTCCGTAATCTGTGGGATCGATCGATTAATTATTAATTGAAAAGAAAACAAGAATATCAAAAATGTGTGCAATTAATTATAATCAGTATTGTTCAGTGTGCTTGTGTGAAAATAATACCAATAAGAATCAGACCTGAGAAATTGTTTATACCTGTGCCTCGTGATACAAATATGCGAAAAAAGTGGATGAATCTGGCAAGGTGAGATTGGAAAAAACAATCCATAAAATCAATGATTTACGTCTGTGAAATAATTTTGATGTAAATATGCATTACAATATAAAATATTCATTGAACTATACTTACATATTGCCAGACGCGTAACTGGTCACTTCTGTAGGTATGCTATTAATCTGTATTTTGTTATGATCTTAGAGATTATTTAGGTTCGTTGGATTATTTTAAGACTAATCAGATTTTTACACCTTTTAATTTGTCTAATACCTAGTACTTACATGACAGTTTTTATATTTCTGAATTCCGCCGAGATAATATCAGGGTTCTTAGCGAAAAATTCCGCCACCATCATGACATCGATACGTGATAAGTTTGAGTTGTCAGATCGACCTGTTCGCCATGGTATTGACCAGGAAGGTAAGTAAATTTAAATATTACTTTACTTAAACGACACCTCCACGTAAATTTCTAAGAAATCAATTAAATTTCTAAAAAATCTATTGTTAACTGTAACGCCGGCGTATCCGCGATCGTTGAGGGATTAAAACTTTGAGATTATAGAGAATTAACTTTTCGAAACTACACTGTATACACAACAAACTATCACAGATCATATAATACTATATTAGACATTAGTGACAATGATAAGTGACGTCACGCACCGTAATTGGCGTTTGTAGTCACATGATTTTGATGTTAAAAATAATAATTAACTATGTTAAAAATAAAGAAAAATCATGAATTTTATTTAATTATTCCTTTTAATAATGAATTCTAGCCACATAAACTACCGCTATACAAAACATCACATCATTTTATTACTACAGTCCAAGACTCTATTGTTATGGCGCAGCGTAAATATCGGCAATAATTTTTTTAATTCAAGAAGCTCCCACACTCCCATGGTTAGGAGTTTGGTCGGTCGTTTTGAGGAACTAAAAAAGCCTTCAACTAGAAACATTACGTGGTATAGACAAATACAAAAATAAAAAGATCATTAACGATATTTGTATACTAACTTAGGCTAATGTAATGAGAAATGAAGCATGTATTTACTACTAGGAAAATAACATGGAAGTGACAAACAACAGTAAAATATGCTTTCTATTTAATTGCTTACACTATCTAAAATGTAACTTGAGTACTGTGAATGAGTTATATTTTAAACACAGTTTTAAGAAGTCGCTCTGTTTGATTGTTTCATACAATAAGAGATGGATTTAAGTCTTATAAAAATGATAATTTTTATGGAAAATATCTTGTGTGTGTACAGAAATTATTGTACACTAAATATAAATAAACGCTTAGTTATTTTGTTAAGAATATCGTGCGAATTGGTGTTAGTTGCCATGATTGTTTTTGCTTTGTCTTATAATACCAAATATCCAATATTTAAGACTGAACTTGTATATTATTTTTTTAATATTGTAAGTTCTATAACAATCATGTTGTTGGCAATTTATCATTCCCAAAATTTTAAGCAATTCAAATTAAAAATCGAAAGGAATCATGAATACTTTGCAAATGATCCAGTGTATCTTAAGAATGTGGACAAAATTTTCAGATTTATAGTAATCGTAATTGGTGTTTATTTACTCATATCTCTCGGTGTGATAGCTTTTTTAAATATATACAGGGCAGGCTTTGAAAATTTAAATTATGTAATAGCATACCTTTTATATACTACAAATACGTCCCTCTGTAGATTTCGTTTCACACTTGAATATATTGCATTGTATTGTTTATTGATTTTACTGTCTGAACAAGTGAAATGTATTACTAGAAAAATAAGTAACGAACAAAATTTAAACTTTAATGCTGGTGCTGATATTATAAGCGCAAGAGGCACAGTAATGCATAGAGTAACAGGTTTTGATGAATTGGCCACAATTTACACAGATATCAAAGAATGTTCTAATTTAATTAATACTATATTTGGAGTACAGGTTAGTTTGATGGTCACCACGACCCTGTTTATATAATTATAAATAAATTATTTATTATTTAATAAATTTCTTCATATTTCAGATAACAATCACCATGCTATCGTTGATTTTTTTCTTCATAAAGTACTTGTACTTTGTTGCGTACTTGATTTTAAATGTACGTAAATATCTTAATTTTATTTTTAAGATGTATTACTTTATATTTAATATATATTATAGTCATCGAAATATGCCTCGTTACTTTTTACTCCTTACTACAAATACAGAATATACGTGTGCTGATTAACGACACGGTAATATTACGGTTACATACAGTATTCCATCTTCATACAAACGGTCAGAAATCGAGTTATACCTACGCGCGTCGCGTTCGGTATACACTCGGTAGACAACCGTGCGGGCACGGTAATGTAATGCATACAGTATTCCAACTCGGGCCTGTCCTTGAAATAATTACCTACAGCCGAGCGGCGAGTACCCACACGACAGGGCTGCCCGAGTGCCCGCCGGCCAGTATTTTCATGTCATCTACCTCCTTGAGTTTCTTTCTAATTTTGTGATTTCAAATATTATATTTTTTTATTTAAAACTATTATTAGTAGATTTAATTAAAAAATCTCAAATTTATAAAGGTGGTATGTTACCATTATAAATTTGAGATTTAAAAATATTTGCGCCTCGAAGGAGACTTACGAAAAGCTTTATTGTTTATATTTAATATAAAAAATATGAATTCGGATAAAAAGTTTAATTAAAAAAAAAAAATTAAAAAATACGATGTCTCGATACTTTTTTGTTTGACATTAGCGAAGTTACGGGAGGAAAAGTTTATAACCATAAAGAAAAATATAAAATATAGTATTAATTATTTAAGCCATATAATTGTTCTATGTGTAATTTAAAAAAGTTAAAATTAATTAAGGATAATAATTTTAATTTAGTTTGCTATTATTTAAAAACAACTAACTAAGCAACACTATTACTATATACTTTTACAAATGAAAAATGAAAAATATTAATCTGATATGCAGTCATTTTGATCTACACAGTAAGAACTTATTATTAAGTATAAAAATATAATAATGGCAACACTAAATATAGATTACTAATTAATATTTTTAAAATTGTAATAATTATAAAATAATAGCAAAAATTAAATAAATAATATTCCATATTCAATTATAATTAAAATTATAAAAATGTTTAAAGTTAAAAAATATTGTAATGTAATTGGTGCAATTTTCATTTTGTTAATTGTGGGTAGGCTGTCTGTAACAACTATACCTTAAAGACATGTAACACCTCAGTCTCTCCCGTGACCATGGATGCTGTAAAGCATTCGATACGTCGGGAACCAAAAATCAAAATAAATCCGCGAAATAATCCGAAAAGATAGTTTTATTTAAAAATGTCAAACATTCGCGTAAAGCTATGAAAGTATTAGTCAGCTACTGTTGTTAATGTCTTAACAAAAATCTAAAATTCCCTAATTTTAAATATTAATTCCTCTGCAAATAATGTTTAATTTAGTTTATGGTATATTTAATATTATGCTCTTTTATCAATAATAGATTGTTTTGTTAAAAAACAATTAATCGTAATCGAAATAGTAATTGTCGATTATTAAGCGCAATAATCGTAATCGCTAAGTGATAATCGTTTCATCACTAGTATTAATTATGAAAATTGTAAATTTAAAGGCATCCCTTTGATCTGAGAAAATTTCCCAAAAACTCATTGCTACTCGTACGTTTAATAAGATCGAATAAACATAAGTGTAATCACAATGTAAACTTCTTGTGGAAGAAGAGCGCCGTCTAGCATATTGTATATTGTGTCATGAAAGACTGCGATTTACGAATATATTTTGTATCTATAAAATATTTTAAAACGTTACTAAATTGTTTAAAAAAATATTGAAACAAAAAATTAAGAAACTAATGAGAAAAACATACTGAAATATAATAAATATTTTTAATTTTCAGGGTGACTTAATTAGTGATACCGTATTAGATTATTCTGTTAAGACTACAAGTTACCTCATCACATTGTATGCATTATCTCGAAGTGCGCAAACAGCTGAAAATAGCGCCAAGGATTTGCGACGGTGTCTTGGAAAATCACTTATATTTTTACCCATGGGTAAGTCATTCGCATGTATCTCATTTATTATTAACTAGTATTCGTCCACTGGTCGAAATTTGACCACAGGTCGAAATTTGACCATAATATTTATTGATTTTTTATTGAGAAAACTATAACTCTTCAATAGCTATTAAACAAAAAAAAACTTTTTAACAAAAAAATAAAAAACGACTTCATAAAAAGGACTAAAAAGTTAAAAATAACTGATTGGTAGTTTTCATTTACTATACATACCTAATCTAATATATTCGAAGTCGGTGTGCTTTGCTTTGTATCGGCTGGCACCGACTAACAATAATTTTATCTCGTAGGGACAGTAATACTTGAAGATAAGATTATAAATTAGTTTAAAATTATTAATAAAATATGTTTTTTAATTCTAGATGATGGCAGATACAAAGCGACTAAGAACTTCTTACGTTTAGTGGCAAGCCGTCCAATCAAAACTCAGGCTTTTGGTTCAATTAATGTGGACATGACGCTAATTCCTAAGTTTGTTATGTTCTTCACATCTTACACTGTTGTAGCCCTACAATTTAACAACGTAGTCTAGAATTACTACATTCTGTAACGTTTATTCGTTTACTATGTATAGAGGTAGTATTAAATTAATGTATTAATATTTACAATGTTATAAATTAAGAGGTTAAATATTTACTGTCAGCGATTCTATGTAAAGCGAAACTACTAATTGTTAAAGTTATAACGCTGTATACTAAATTGATTGCATCAGAATTATCTTTATTGGACATAAAAATTGCATGAGTAAAGTCAATTACAAAACCGTGAGGTACAAAATTTTATTTGACTTTAAAGATGACGAAAATCGTTAATTATTCACTATCTGACTTTTTAATTGTCGCGTTTCAAAATTATGTATCGGGGGGCACGGCAGGGCCCACGCCAAGTCGAGCAAAAAATTAATTACATTACGGGTAGACCGAGTGTGCCCGTGACCACGGCTAGTGCAACCCAGTCGAAACGTCGGTATTTAATTAACCACATACAAATTCACGCGCTAAGTCCCGAAATGTAATAATTATAACATACTGTCTCATAAACTTTTGATTTTATGGCAGTTTTAGTGACTATATTTTTTTAAATGATGTCATATAAACTTGCTATAAAAGCAAAAATGTAAGTCCATACCCAGCCATTATACAATTATGTACGTTACGTATATCATCATCGTCGTCATCAATGTATGTTACGAACATAATATTATCAATAAAACAAGGCTTTCATTTTGAATTTTGTTTTTATAATATTAATATACACAAAAACAATTGCAAATAATATTTTATTATCAAAAGCACGTATTAATTTGTATTGCAAAATATTTTATTAACCGACTTCCAAAAAGGAGGAGGTTCTCAATTCGTCGGAATCTTTGTTTTTTTATGTATGTTCACCGATTACTGATAGATTTGATTCCCCATACAAAGTTTCACTGATTCCCCATACAAAATTGATTCCCCATACAAAGTTTCACTCCCTTACAAAGTTTCACTCCCCTTTTCACCCCCTTAAGGGGTGATTTCCGGGGTAAAAACTGTCCTATGTCCTCCCCAGGGTCTCAAATTATCTTCATAGTCCATACCAAATTTCATCTAAATCGGCGGATTAAGCGTGAAAAGGTAACAGACAGACAGAGTTACTTTCGCTTTTATATATTTGTATGGATTAAACTGACAGAATAACTTTTGTACTTATATATTAGCATTGAGAAAATAGTAGTAGTAGAATATAGGTACGTATACTAAAATACATTAAGCGAAATTAGACATTTAAATAAGATTAATAACCTACACTATTACTTGTATTAAAAAACTAAATAATACTATATATTTTTTTGTAAAAAAATAATAATATATATTTTTTTACAAAAGTATCACAAACTTGTGTCGAGCTATACACGTCGCTACACTCAGGTTTAGTCACGTGACATCGGAGCGCAGAGCGATACATCCACCCCCTAGAAGCGCTCGGCGCGGTGGCTCGAAGCTTGCGTCGAGTAATATATATTGCGTGTGAGTCTCAATCGTTTTAAAAGATTTTTTTTGAAAGTATAGTTATTATTTTATTTCTTTTTTAAGAAATGAATAGTCATTGAACTGAAGTTTATTTCAGTAATTTTCTTTTTATGAACGAGTGATCTATGTAGCCAAATATACCAGAAATACTTAGCGCATTTTCTTTAAAATTTGTCTGAGTTTAGTATTTATTTACTCAACAATTTCATATGAAAGTTGTAAAAACTAATTCACACATTGTATACAACACTTTTACAACAATATATTGTAATTTTTTCATATTATTTATAGCAAAAATTCACTATTCAGTCGCAGGTTTGAGGTCGATAATTCAAAATTAAATACTAAAAATATAAAAGGAGGCCACACATTTTATCATAATTGAAATGATGTTTCATATGATGTATTTACACTTATAGAAAAATTGTATTTTAACTGTGAAATAGCGTTCATAAAATCGCGTAAATCAGCGAAGTCGGCTAAATTTCGTATGCGGACTCTTAAAGTGACGTCATTAATTTTCGTTATAACCTTATAATGTATTAAGCCCTTTCTAACGTCCCACTGCTGGGCGCGGGCCTCCCTTCAATACGAGGGGGATCAGACCATAGTCCACCACGCTGGCCAAGTGCGGGTTGGCGGACTTCACATGTCTTTCGAACTTGCTAAGTTCTCTTAGACATGCAGGTTTCCTCACGATGTTTTTCTTCACCGTTAAGACAAGTGGTAATCATGTTGGAAATGATACAACCTTATAAGGTTAATAAAAAATATCTTTTTAACATAAAAATTCTGAAAATGGTTCATTATGCCTAATATTACTGACAGTCATAGCATAGAGGCTTAGAATAGTATCTCTAATTCAAAATATTTTATTTACACCATGTAGAAAAGAGAACTTGTCGCTTGTTTTGATGAAGCGGTTAAAGATTTTTTTTTTTTTTGATATTTTAACCAAAATTATCTCAAGCAAATTCAATATGATTTAGAGATTTTATAAATGAGAAACGTGGGCACGTGATCATGGTGGAACACGGTCATAGTTTAAATCGAAATAGCTTGCTCAATGTCCAATCTCCCCTCTAAGCCTAATCTTACCATCTATGTTAGTCATTTCGCCACCAAATACGAAGCTATTGGCCATCTCAGATGGGGAAAATGTGCTAAAGTATGCATATGTATATACAAAAATTGCAAAATAGAAGCTGTCTGTAAGACCGCGCGTCCATAGTTCAAAATTCAAAATATTTTATTCGGCATTAAATTATTACAATTTTTTACTGAACTTCATGAGTCTACTCTACTATATAGTTAAAGGTTAAAGCAACAAGTAACAACTATAACGGCATACATATTAAAGTTATTGTTTTGATGAGTTTTTTGTCCTTGTCATTACATTTTATCTACAGTAATAAATAGTATAGAAAATACAAATACATTGTACTTATAAATTAATTCTTTAAATGAAAAAAAGACATAAGTATGATTAAAGCAAATACACGGTATTCAAGCAATAGAAATAAGTAGATAATAATAAATTAAGTTACTGTTCACGTAAGGACGTGTCGGTCGTGTTTACTTAACATTTAACATGACGAGTCTTAAAATACTAAAAATTGCTGGTTTCCTTGAGAACATACTATCTGTTCCTAGAAATTACTTATTATTACCACCACTGTTTCGTTTTTTTATGTGTATTAGGCTGGTATTAGAAACGGTTTATTATGTTATAGACTTCTCCAATTCCTCTACTCTTCATACTAACACTGTATTTCAAAATTGGAGAATTATAAATCATATTAATGAGGGAACTTCAATCCTAATAATTGTATTGGCTTTGTGTCATTGTAAAAAATATAAAACTCTGATTGAATATATTACAGACAGTCATACGTACTTTTCGAAAGATAAATTATATGTGCAAAAGCTACAGAGATATTTTAGGACAGTACAAATCACAGTTACTTTAATTTGTATCATACACTTAATTTTACATTGTTGTATAATTATACTTTATAATCGTATAAACTTTATATTTATTTGTCGCACGTATAATATCATCATTGGTTTTACGCGATATATCTTACAATTATTTACACTGAGTACTTATTTGTACATAATTTCGGAACAAATTAAATCTATTACTAGAAGAATGTTAAATTTTAAAAGTCTAATTTTTACTGTAAGTCACGACTTGCAACCACATGAGCTGGATATAACGAGTTTCAATAAATTTAAAGTTGCATATATGAATATCAAGGATACTTTAAATCTTATTAATTCCATATATGGTATTCAGGTGAGTTGTACCGATACACTTTTCTTTTAAGGCATGCTAAAAATAAATCAGTCCATTTAAAATTTTTCTCTATGCTAGTATGTAAGATTAAGAAGATGATTCATTCAACGTAATTTACAAAAATGATGTTGTGAAATTCACAGTTAACGTGCATGTTGATATCGGCCTCAGCATTATTTATAGCAACATTTTACGTGATTGCGTCTACCGGTATTGAAGTAAGTATTGAGGTTCATTTGCTACTTACTCAGTACTCTACATCTGATTAATAAGTTGCATTTGTTCTATCTTTTGATTCGCACTACCATTTCTCTTTTAGAATATATATATATATATATATATATATATATATATATATATATATATATATATATATATATATATATATATATATATATATATTAAATTTTCTTCAGTTATATATCCTTATCTATACTATAATAAAACTGTAGAGGTCGAATGTCTGTACATAGAAAAAAAGTGCTAAAAACCGAGTCAGGGAAGTGTAAGGAGAGAAATAGAACAATCTACATATTTTTCAAATTTTTTGTTTCTCTGTCTGTTTGTCTGTTTGCCTGTATGTCTGTTTGTCTGTTTGTACGGGCTAATCTCCAAATCTATTGGACCGATTTAAATGAAATTTTGCATGGTGGTATCTTATATCGCCGAACAACGTATAAGATACTTTTCATTCCGGAAAATTAACGAGTTCTAGTAGTATAGTTAAAAAACTAGTAGTAACTTATACAGCTTAGTACATAAAAACTACTGATTGAATTTTAATGAAACTTTTCAGTAATATAAGTTTATACATCAGAATAATAAATAGGTTACTTTTTATCCCGGAAATATGTACTGTTCCCGTGGGATAGATTTATTTGTGCTTTTCTAGAGGCGAACCCGAGCGAAGCAAGGGTGAGCCGCTAGTAATGTTATAAACTAGATACTCACCCTCGCTTCGCTCGAGTTCATCTCTGGTTACGTTTAAACGGTTCGCTAATATTCTAATAGTCAAAATTAATTTATATTCCTTTTAGGGGCATATTACATGGTTGGACACGATGCCAAAAGTTTTTATTATTTTAGTAACTCTCATTGCTATATTTATTTTATCACAATCTGCCCAAACAGTTCAAAATAGTGTGGAGAGCTTGAGACGTAGTCTTGGTACTCTCATCATTAATCTGGCCCCAGGTAAGTGTTTCATAAAAATGTATAGTAATGTAATGTAAGGTGGACTCAATTTTTCGCATTTAAACTCTAAGTTGGTCCGTTGTGCGTCCTGAATCCTGGCTAATCTAGCCAGCCCAACTCTGCCCAGAAGCGCAGAAGTTTCCTGGGAACTTCACAGGCTTCGCGGAGCGACTTCACTGATCCGAAGATTTCTTTGCGTTGATGAGCCACTGCCTCGCAGTCCAGGATCACGTGGGTGACTGATTCTTCGGCACTGAAACATCCTCAGCATAAAGGACTATCAGTCCCGCTGGTTATAAATAGATGTTTGTTCAAGTGAAAATGGCCAGTACTTTTCCCTATCATTATTTTTAGGTTGGTTCTGTTGAGACTTAGTAGAGGTTTTGTCAGTCGCAGGTTTACTGCAGACAGTTCTAGTTTAGACTTCCTTCATTCTGTGGTTTGCGACCTGCGAATGTATAGTAAAATTAATTTATAGATTAAAATTATTATAATATCAATTTTGATCGATGAAAAAACGAGGGTGTTCTAAGGTCACCGCGTATTTTTTATAGCTTTTTACAGAGTAGTCCATTCATCCGTAGTTCAATAAAATTATTTTTTTATTGACAGCGTAGACAATGACGGTGCCATTTAAATAGATTTAAAAAAAATATCCTTAGGGGCATTTGGCCATTGGTTATTATTATATCGTATTATGGATTTTAGCCACAAAATAATAAAATAAAAGCGCTTTAACAAAAAATCGTACCAACAATAAAATGGTGTGCTCGTTTTGGCGAAATTAGCTACTTATATTAGTTTCAGGGCTTATTTAGGTATTTAAGATGTTTTTTTTTTATATTTCGCTTTCCACTTTCTGTTTTAGTCGGTTAAAGTGTTTTTTTTTTAAGTTTTTATATAATAATATTTCCCCAAATCAACTTTGGCTGAGGTGAAATAGCTTAGGAGCTAGTCATGGCTTTAGGTGCCTTTTCATTTTCTTATTCATCTTTGTTACAGATAATGAAAACTTTAAGACAATCAAATATTTTTTACGTTTAATATCGAACCAACCACTCATAATACGAGCAGTCGGCTACGTCAATGTGGACATGTCCCTAGTGCCCAAGATGGTAATGTTAGTTATTTCTTACACTGTTATCGCCCTACAATTTAACAATGTGGTGTAGTATTGAATGATTCTTTGTATAATCGTATCACTTATTAAGATTTAAGATTAAGAATAGATTAAAATATTTCATAACAAGATTTGTTCATCATCTTAAGATTTTTCACAACAAAGAAATATTGTTTAAAAATTGATGGACTGATCTTAAGGCATCATTATCTATTAGAAATCCTGGTGACATTTGCACTTAGCAAAATTATTGTCTGTGTTATGTATTTAGGTTATTTGGAATTTTAACAGAATTTGCTTGTATCTTTAAATTTAACAGTTGTAACTTATATATACAATTATTGAATGGATTTTTTGTCAATAGCTCTCTTGAATAGACTAATTGATTTTAAAATGTTTGAATTTGATATGCAATTGTATTGATGTTTGATATACACTATGTACCTAATCAAATTAAAATAAGTAATATGTAATTAAATTAAAATTAAAATAGTTAATGTAATTATAATTAATGAAGATTGAAATAAATGATTTTTGAATCTTACTTGACTTTTTGTATACTATAGGTATATATTTCTTATTTTTTTATAATAATTTGTATCAGTTCTAGCTTTTTCCGTGGCTTTGCTCACGTAGTTTATTTTTTATAACTGTTTCGATTGTGAAAGAGTAGCATGGCAGATTATATTATTAGTGTACATTGGAAAGATCGATGTTACTTATTGTCATATATATACATATAACCCGAGAGCTCCTGACGGATTTTGGGAAAATCCTTTTGGCAAGTTGAAATTGTGAAAAAATACAATTTCGTGAATTAAATATTTATTTTAATCTATTGTTTTGTATTTGTTGTTATAGGGGCAACAGAAATACATCATCTGTGAAAATTTCAACTGTTTAACTATCACGGTTCATGAGATACAGCCTGGTCACAGATGGATAGACAGACGGACGCACAGTGGAGTCTTAGTAATAGGGTCTCGTTTTACTCTTTGGGTACGGAACTCTAATAAGCTACTCTAAAATACTCTGTTGTGAACGCAGAGCCCGAACCATAAGTTCGAAACGTGCGGTTTCTCGATAACCAATCACAGCGCGAGGACCTTGGGCCCCCATCAGCTGCTGGCATACTTCGATAAGCTATCTTTCTTACACCTAAAAAGACTTTTTTGTAGTACTAATTTGTAAACTTTATTTACGTCTGGGAAGGGTTTAAAACCGCTAAATTCGTCTGGCGATTTGCAAATATTATTAAAAATTACTCAATAAATACGTGACTAAAATTTCAGATTGCCAAAAGTATGTTTTTTGGAATAAAAAAAAAAGAGTCTTTGGAGAGGTCTGGCAATACTTTATAACCGACAAAAAAGTTTGGGGTTCTTTTTTTTTAATTATATGAAAGCTAAATTAAAGGATTAAACAAAGATCAAGTTGCCAAAAATATGTTTTTTTTTTGGATATTTTTTTTGCAAATGTTGTATACTGCGCAGTAGCGAAATAACCGCTAAAGCTATATCAGACTCGCGGGGCTGGACTCGCCAATTCACTAAATTATATTTTTTCACAATTTCAACTTGCTAAAAGGACCTTCCCAAAATTCGTCACGAGCTCTCGGGCTAATATATATATATATATATATATATATATATATATATATATATATATATATATATATATATATATATATATATATATATATATATATATATATATATAATTCCAAAAGAACATTTATACATTTTAAAAATTATGTAAAATTAAAGCAAAATACGTTTAAGGTAAGACGTCTTGTATGGACCCTTCGCCACTGGTACTCTGTATGTAACATGGACGCTTGGGATTTTTTTAAGACAATTCGTACAGCCATATTTTTAAAAAATTAATGTGGATAAAGTCATGTGGTTGGTCAATTTCTTATAATATTATGTTTACAGTAGTTATTATCATCAAAATAAACAACTACAAATAAATTGCTATGGACTCCATTAATGTATTGAGCTTTCTAGGTAAGTAATTGTGAGTATTATTCATAAATAATAAATGTATGAGTACAACGAAATACCTGTTCGTTATCTGTCTTCCAAAATAAAAAAAATGTATACTTTAGCCTCTTGTTTATAATTATGTTATACCTGTTCCAAAGTGAACTCTAGACAATTTAGTCAAATTATACTGTGCTTATATAGATAGCTTTCGGTGTTTCCGGGATTTGCCAGGCTACTTTATTTTAAGCCTGCCAAAAATTGTTCTCCACACAATCTCTGTCACCTCTTGTCACTCCTATAGGGTCCAAAATTTAATTATGTCATTATAGGAATACGATATAGATTCGCCAGCTTGCGTCTTAGCGTTAATGAAGGGGTCATATAAACGAAGAAAAACTTTTTTTTTCTCGTAGTTCAGTTTTTTATAATAGATCATATTCAGTTTTACATCATAAATTTTACATAGGTGCCTCAGTCGATGATAGAACTTGCATGTACTTAGCCATAGACAAATATAAAAATATATACCTAGATCATTAACGATATTTGTATATTATGATAATAGGCTGATGTATTGAGAAATAAACGATGTATTTACTACAACATGTATACTAGAAAATACCATTGGAGTGACAAATATTACCAAAAAAATATGCTTTCTATTTAATTGCTTACACTATCTAAAATGTAACTTGAGCACCTACTGCGTAACTATTAATGAGTTATATTTTAAACATCGTTTTAATAAGTCATTCTGTTTTGACTGTTTCATTTAGTAAGAAATGGATTTACGTCTTATGAAAATGATAATTTTTGTGGAAAATATGTTATGTGTATACAGAAATTATTGTACACTAACTATATTCAAACGTTTATTTATTTTGTTAAGAATATTGTGCGAATTGATGATAGTTGCCTTCATTGTCACTGGTTTTTCTTATGAAACCTACATCCCAATGTTTAAGACTGAATTTGTATATTACATTTTAAATATTATGAGTTCTGTAACAATCATGTTGTTGGCAGTTTATCATTCCCGAAATTTTAAGAAATTCAAATTGCATATTGAAAGAAATCATGAATACTTTGCAAATGATTCCGTGTACCTTAAGAATGTAGACAAAACTTTCAGATTTACAGCAATTCTAATTGGTGTTTATTTACTCATATCTGTCAATGTGGTGGCATTTTTAAATGTATACAGGGCAGGCTTTGCAAATTTATATAGTATAATAGGATACTTCATATATGTTACAAATATGTCCCTCTGTAGATTTCGTTTCACACTTGAATATATTGCATTGTATTGTTTATTGATTTTACTGTCTGAACAAGTGAAATGTATTACTAGAAAAATAAGTAACGATCAAAATTTAAACTTTAATGCTGGTGCTGATATTATAAGCGCAAGAAGCACAGTAATGCAGAGAGTAACAGGTTTTGATGAATTGGCCACAATTTACACAGATATCAAAGAATGTTCTAATTTAATTAATACTATATTTGGAGTACAGGTTAGTTTGATGGTCACCATGACCCTGTTTATATAATTATAAATAAATTATTTATTATTTAATAAATTTCTTCATATTTCAGATAACAATCACCATGCTATCGTTGATCTTTTTCTTCATAAAGTACTTGTACTATGTTGCGTATATGATTTCAAATGTACGTAAATGTCTTTATTTTATTTTAAGTTTAAGATTTATTATTTTATATTTAGTGTGTGCTATAGAAAATCAAAATATGCCTCGTTACTTTTTATTCCTTATTACAAATACAAAATATACGCGTGATGTTTAACGATATCATTATTATCATACATTATCATTATCAAGATCAACCATGTTGTCCAACTAGGTGTTAGATGTGCACTATTTTATTTACCTGCATGATCATTTTACCTTTATTTATCATTTTCTCTTCGTCATTTGTAAGTACTAATTTAGCCAATTGTAATTGTACTTTTAAGTTTGAACCTTATTAAGTAATATTATATGTGTGCTTTGCTTTGTATCGGCTGGCACCGGCTTCGAAATTATTTGATTAGGTATGTATAATAAATGAAAACTACCAATCAGTTATATTTGCCTTTTTGCGCTTATGTTTGAAGTCGTTTTTTATTTTTTTGTTAAAAAGTTTTTATTTTTACCTTTTTAGTGTAGACAGTAGTAGCAAAGTAAGAATTCTAACGTTTTAGGCTTGTCAAATCAAACAAAATAAGCCCAAACTCAAAGTACCTATCTACTATTAGCCGTTGAAGAGTTCCACCTATCCACCTTCTGGCCTTACAGATCAGGTCAACAATACCGGAACCACTGTACTATCAACGGAAATAGAAACACTTGCAAAGTTTCAAGTCAATATGACAATTAGAAGTCGGTTAAATTCATCATTAAATTTAAACTTTAATAAATGAAGGAGTTCTGAGGTAACAAACATAAAAAAGAAAAAACATACAGCCGAATTGAGAACTTCCTCCTTTTTGAGGAAGTCGATTGAAAAGGAACAGATTGACGTCCGACAAGTTTAAAATATTATTGTTTCTGAACAAAAACTATAAAATTCCTTAATTTTGATTATTAATTCCTCAGCAAATAATTTTTAATTTAGTTTATGGTATATTTAATATTATGCTCTTTTATCGATAATAGTATGTTTTATTAAAAAACAATTAATCGTTATCGAAATCGTAATCACCGATTATTAAGCGCAATAATCGTAATCGTAATCGCTAAGTGATATTCGTCATCACTAGCACACCTTCAGGTAAATTTCAATTTTCAATCAAATTTTGAAAAATGCAAATACATTTCTTGTCCAACCCCTTTCATCTGAGAAAATTTCACAAAAACTCACTGTTACTCGTACGTTTAATAAGATCGAGATAATCATAAATGTAATCAAAATTACGTAAGCTTCTTGTGGAAAATGAGCGTCGTCTAGTATATTGTATATTGTGCCATGAAAGACTGCATATAACGAATATTTGTACCTCTTAAAATATTTTAAAAAGTTACTAAGTCGTCTAAAAAAATATTGAAACCAAATAATAAGACAATAATTAGAAAAACATTGTATTCAGCCCTTTTTAACGTCCCACTGCTGGGCGCGGGCCTCCCTTCAATACGAGGGGGATCAGGCCATAGTCCACCACGCTGGCCAAGTGCGGGCGGACTTCACATGTCTTTCGAAAACTTGCTGGGTTCTCTCAGATATGCAGGTTTTTTTTCTTTACCGCAAGGCAAGTGGTAATCATGCTAGAAATGATTCACGCATGAAAATATTAGAGCGACCCGGGATTTGAACTCGCTTCACTCGGTTTCTCAAGCGAGCGTGTTACCACTGGTCTACCACTGCCTTTTTTTACTGAAATATAATATATATTTATAATTTTCAGGGTAACTTAATTAGTGAAATCGTATTAGATAATTCTGTTAAGATTATAAGTTACCTCATCACATTGTATGTATTATCTCGAAGTGCACAAACAGCTGAAAATAGCGCCAAGGATTTGCGACGGTGTCTTGGAAAATTACTCATTTTTTTACCCATGGGTAAGTCATTCGCATGTATTTTATTTAATATTAACTAGTATTCGTCCAGTGGTCGACATTCGACCATAATAATTATTGTTTTTTATTTGAGAACACTATAACTCGTCTATAGCTATTAAACAAAAAAAAAGAAAATCGATTGACCAACAGTAACAGAGGCGAAAAAGGCACTGAATTTTTTTGTCTTTGCCTATTTAAACATAATATACAGATTATTTTTTATTTTTTTTTTATTTTTATTACATACTCTTGTTCTCTCTTAATCACACCTGTCTGCCTATGGCGAGGAAATGTAGTGTGTCGAATCTTAAGCTAAGTATCTACGTATTGTTTTTGTATTAGATGAGTTGGTGTTATCTAAATTAAAATAACAATTTCTTTCTATGTCTTAACTAAAGATTACAAGTACAAAAAAGTTATGCATGTCGTATAGATATATTTTTTTAAATACATATTACCATTACAATTTAATTTTGAATTGTATTCAATAATTATATCTCGTATGGACTGTAATAATTGATTTTAAATTACTGTAAAATTATTAAAAAAATATGTTTTTGAATTCTAGATGATGGCAGATATAAAGCAACTAAGGACTTCCTACGTTTAGTGACAAACCGTCCAATCAAAACTCAGGCTTTTGGTTCAATTAATGTGGACATGACGCTAATTCCTAAGTTCATTATGTTCTTCACGTCTTACACTGTTGTAGCCCTACAATTTAACAACGTGCTCTAGAATAAGTACATCCTGTAACATTTATTCGATTAGTATGTATAGAGCAGTATTAAATTAATGTATTATTTTTAGAATGTTATAAATTAAGACGTAAAATTAAAAATATTTACTGTCATTGATTCTAGATTAATACTAATTGTTAAAGTGATAACGCTGTATACTAAATTATCTGCATCAGAATTATTTTTGTTGGACATAAAAATTGCATGTGAAAAGTCCACTACAAAACAATGATTTTATTTGAGTTCAAAGTTAACGAAAATCGTTAATCACTAGAATATGTATGTAAACTAAGCCGAATCTGTACATTAAATATTTTTTGGAAAATCTTATTAAAATAGACATTATTATCGATACTGATGCTGAATATTTAGTTTTTAGAATTTTTGATTGTCTGTCTTTTATCGCATCACGGAAAAGCCACTGGAGGGACTTTGATGAAATTTGGCATGATGGTAGGTTATATTATAATATGTATAGATGTGTTATTTAGATATTTGTCAATATATGTCACCGTGTGTTTTTAAAATACGTAGTTTTAATTCCAAAAAATTGAACATACAGATATGAACTTTCTAAGATTTTATTAAATTACCTGCGGCGCTGACCGTGTTCAAATTATCAGTAAACAAAACTTTTGCCTTTATAAATTAATTTTTTTTTATTGTTTAGTAAATGATCTTAATGGTTGTAAATCTTTTAATGTAAAAATTGGGCTAATGCAAGACCGACTCGCACATTATAGGTTCCGTACAGCAAGATACTGTGGTTGTTTTTTACTTACGTATTTTGTTTGGGTTAACATTAAAATAAATACGAATAATATTTAAGTATACACAATATCGACTCATTTTATTAACCGCAAAAGTAAGTTCATATCATATTATTATTTTTAACATTTTATGGAAAACAAGTTTTTGGTTGCTAACTTGACAAAGCGGATAACTAAAAATATCCATATCTCATAAACTACGAAACGTGTATTCTGCAAGATCATTATCGATAAAAAGTATGTTAGAAACTTTTTTGTACCTCAACTTTTTAGATTTTTTCGATACAATTTCTTGAAAAGTGGAAAAGGCTAAAAGTACTCAATAAAATGCTACGACTTTAACCATATTAGCCGAGTCATATGAAATAATAAAAAGCATTTGCTTAGAATTATTTACTTATTTACCTTAATTATGTACTTCTGGAACTTTTTCTTCTTTTGAAAATCATTTCGAAAAAGATTACTAACAAGCGCTAATCTGTCTCTGTTTCGCGATAAATTAACATTGAGAATTAAAGTTATTATTATGTAATATAAATAGTCTGCTAAATATAAATTTTTAATCAAAAAAATTAATAATCAATAGCGGTGTATTAGAAAATAAATGATTAAAATTAATTCAGTAATTTGAGAGTTTATCGCCCAAAACTAAACAAACAAACAAAACAGAATTAGGTATACTATAAATGTTATTTTTACAACAAAAAGTGCAATATTACTAAGCCAAATATGAGATAAACGGAGGAACCTTTGTGATATTGTCAATTTATTACCGCCAACCAATGACGTGGTGCGCAATGAAATTGGTATACCTGTGTATTGGTATTATCATCTAAACGCGCGGGCAATGCTAGGTGTCTCATAAACTATTTATACTATGGCAATTTTTGTAACTGTAAAATTTGTTTTTAAAAATAATTCCTAAAATTGCTATAAAAGCAAATATGTCAAATGCGAATCTGAAACGCAACGGTTGCATATAATAGGGGGTAGGTACTAAGCAATTATGCGATTACGTTCGTTACGTATCTTCATCATCATCGTTTGTTTGTGTGATTGTTTGTGTGTTTATTTGTTTGTTTGTTTGAAACAGTTAATCTCAGTAACTACTAATATGATTTGAAAAATTCCTTTTGCATTAGATAGCCCGTTTATTAAGGAAGGCTATTATAGGGTATACATCATAATATAGGTCTACTTATTCCATTCTAACCGTTAAAACGTATCTAGTATCACTAATATATTATTAATAATATTGATACGTCGTTTGTTATGCCACTTTAAAATAAGAATTTGTCTGAATAAAAATGTAAATATAGAGGTTGGCGCTGTGGAGGAGGTGGGGGGCTCGTTAGTGCAGGAGCTTCTCAGAGCCCTCTGCCGATTGTCACAAGCTTAATATTAACAAAAAGTCCAAAACAAAACAAACTTTACCAGCCCAAATATAAAGTTCAAAATCGAATAGACATATCACTTTTTAAAATGCTCTAGGAACAAAGAACGCATAAAACTCTGCAATACAAAGGATTTTCAGAACTGTAACGGACATAATGTCTAATTAGATGATTCCCTGCTTTGAGAATCGAAGAAAAACTCTAAATGAATTTTAATTGGTAGTATGTTTTTTGTTTCATTTCGATTAAATGGGTTCATTTTATTGTCAATTACATATTATATTTATAAGTGTGTTCAAAAAAAAAATATTCCTCGTATTCTATACATATAATAAAATTCTAACTAAGCCGAATCTGTATATTAAATATTTTTTGGAAAATCTTATTGAAATAGACATTATTATCGATAAAGAGTCCGAATCTATAGTTTTTAGAATTTTTGTCTGTCTGTCTGTCTGTCGGTCTGTCTGTCTGTCCGTCTGTCTGTCTGTCTGTCTGTCTGTGACCGCATCACAGAATAATCACTGGAGGGATTTTGAAGAAGTTTGGTATGGTAATAGCTGGTTATCCGGGTCAACTAATATACTAATACGAGTATACTAATATATAAAAACCTAAAAATTTGGTTTTGGTCATATGAACGCGGGCGGAGCCGCGGGCAATGCTAGTTATTAATATAGCTCGGTCTATACAGATAGCAGGTAAAAATATACCTGTTTAGAATGCTTTTAGAGAGTACAAGAATAATCACCAGATATTTTTATTGTCTACTTTGGAATATAAAACTGAACGAAGCAAAACAATTTTTAAAGATCTAAAGTAAAATTACACATGAATAAAAGAAACTTGGCAGGACTTAATAAATAATAAAAGATAATTAAAGGGCAATCTGTCCTAATTACAATTTTAATTTGCAGCCCAATTTTGTGCCTTTTGTTTAAGAGAAACGTATTCGGGGATGTTTTGTTTAGGCGAATTTAATCTCAGACTAAACGGAACTATCTGTATGCGATCTGTGGTGAATAGGCAAAGTGTACAAACAGTGTGAGATATCTTTGCTCAGGTGTCGCGACGCGCACACACGACTCGCTGAGTGGGGCGATGTTCTAGGAGCTACGAAATTAAACGTAATTTTTAAGTATGAAAGATCTTGATTTAATTTTACAGAAGGCCTACAACATTGCGTTTTTTTGTTAATAAAATCTTGATTTTCAGTGTTTCTATTTAAATTAACATAACAAATATTCAAGAATTCTGACAAATTTATTATTATAGTAGTAATAAGTAGACAAAAAATATGCAGTTTTATCCTCTCATTGATTAAACTCCCAAAAAACACTTACCTATTAGTACAGGAATAGTACAAAGTTCCCAGACTCAATAGTTTAGGTTCTACGTTGATATATTATTTAAGTGGATTATTTAAAACTAGAAACGTAACGTAGTCTAATAGTTTTTGTATTGTCTGTGGAAGCGAATTGGAATTGTTCAGAATTTTTGTCTGTGACTTAAATTCCGCATCGCTCGAGATTGCACTATTTCTAGTAAGTCTTTTTATGGCACAAGTTGTAGCCTAAGTACTTTATACTTGGTTTTACTAATTTTTTATAGTTTTATTTAATTCATTTGAGTAAATGTAAATAGAGAGAAAGAATCATTTTAAATTACTATTACGTGCTTTCATATACGAGTACTAAATAGGTGACTCGATAGTCCGCTGTCTTTATTAAGGTAATAAAAAGTAAAAGCAATACAATTTTTCATTGATTGTTATTTTTTTATTTTTATAATCAAATCAAATCTAATAATGGAGTTGTAACACTCGTAAATAATAATACATAATAAATGTTGGGACATTAACACAGCACCATTTAGTTCCATGGTAATCTACGAGGCTTGTGTTATGGATACCAGATAGTTGATACACTACACATATATAACTTTAAATACATACATATTATAAATAAATAATATACTGAAATAGACTCAGATTACACTATGTTTATTATAAATCCATCTTTATCATTTCTTAAATAAATAATATCGAAGTTCGTATCCAAATTTTTTAGCTCTGTGTATACAGTACTCGTATTACACATACACTCTCGGACCGATGAAAGAGCTCTCTAGGGGCAAACGTCGGACCTTTTAATGGTAACTGTTCGCTCTCGTTCCTGAATGAAAAATAAGGATGACAGTTTTGTCGGCGGAACAAAGGTAACGTATAACAATGTACTATGAAACTTCAGGAAAGACCTTTATTTCTCTCTACGGAAGCACTAGATAGAACTCAATTTGAAGAATTTAAAGCATACATAATGATTTTATACATTGATTTGATAAATTTTGTTTTTCTTTTATGAAATGTAATTTATAAATAATAATAATAATAAATATTTCAGATCAATATATATAATCCATAGTAATTAGATGTTAATATTATAATTCTTTATTATTATACAAATTGCCGTGTCAGGTCACTTGTGGCTTCCCTTTTTATTTTAAAATCAATAAATGATCTACTAACAAAATTGTGAAAAGAATTTAAAAAAGTCATTCTCTTGGTGGATCACAAGGGCACAGATAAGTAACAAGTATTTCCTTCCTTTCAATGTATGTATTCAGCCCTTTTTAACGTCCCATTGCTGGGCACAGGCCTCCCTTTAGTACGAGGGTATCAGGTCATAGTCCACCACGCTGGCCAAGTGCGGGTTGGCGGACCTTCCTTTCAATATACAATGTTAATTAGTTTTATAACAATAAATAAATATGAATCGAGGAGCGTTTTCATTTAACAACATATTTTTTCATTGATATCTCAAAAAAATCAACATCCGACAATGCTTCGGGCGTGTTAACCCGTCAGCTGAAATTAGGTTATCCGGCGATGTGAACGAGTTATGCAAATCGAATCATCCGTTTTCCAACGTCCGGTTAATACAGTTCTTTCTCCTGTACGTGGCTGGAAATTGTGCTGTTTTGCATTTTGATGAAATATTTGCTCGTTCTTTCGCCAATACTGTTGCCTTTCTAAAGTTAAATTGCATATTTTGCAACTCCTCTATTTGAAATTGCCATTTAAATTGTACTGGAAAATCTGCTAACAATTTTGTTCATCGTTCAAAGGAACACTAGTATTTGTAAATTTGATAAAACATTTTCCAACTTTAATTAATAAAAACGATTGATAAACTTTAAAAAGTTGGATCTATTGTATTTGTTTTCCGGCTTTCCTATGTGGAAATAATGATATTGTATTCAGCCCTTTTCACGTCCCACTGCTGGGCACGGGCCTCCCTTCATACGAGGGGGATCAGGCCATAGTCCACCACGCTGGCCAAGTGCGGATTGGTGACTTCACATGTCTTTCGAAAACTTGCAAGGTTTTATCAGACATGCAGGTTTCCTCACGATGTTTTCTTTCACCGTAAGGCAAGTGGATATAGGAAAAGATTTAAAGGAATTTACTTATGGAGCAGAACAAGTAATACGTGGTATACCGTAGCAATAAACTGGGCTTCATAAAGCTTCGCAAGCTGCTGACACCATTACTGTTCTGATGTTATCACAACATAAAACATCAAAATTAAAACCTATAAAATATCGAGAACATGATTTATGTCACACGTTAATGTTGACAACAAATTGCTATCCGTATATTGTTTCTCGTAAAAATATGTTTAGATTTTACCTTCGTCTAACAAGACAACTCACCTTAGGTTATAATAAAAATAATTGTAGTACCTAATAAATGTAATGTTTATTGTTTATAATCTGTTGGTACAAATATAGTATAAGTATATAATATGGAGATGATAATTATTTACCACTTACCAGTCTATTACATTTGAAGTTTGCTGATAGGTACTCACTTTTTAAGCTTTTAAATCTAAAGTTTAGAAACTTTCGTTGATAAACGTTCGTAAATAATATGGAAATTAGTTGCTTGTACGAGTATGTCCACTGGCTTGTCTCGATTCAGATTATGAGTTCTTGGGTGTTTCTCTCAAGAAATTCTCTGTTTCCTGGGATCCGGAAGTTAACCATGAGTAAAACCTTCTCCATTGGAAAGCAAGTGCCATATGTTCTATGTTTGATAAGTGTCCAGATCCAGTGTGGTCCAATAAACTGTAAGAGAAAATTACTTGTGTACTTTTTTATGTCACAAGTTGTAGCCTAAATACTTTATACTTGGTTTTACTAATTTTTTTATAGTTTTATTTAATTCATTTGAGTAAATGTAAATACAGAGAAAGATACATTTTAAAATTACTATTACGTGCTTTCATATACGAGTACTAAATAGGTGACTCGATAGTCCGCTATGTCTTTATTAAGGTAATAAAAAGTAAATGCAATACAATTTTTCATTGATTTATTTTTTTTTATTTTTAAAATATACTGAAATAGACTTAATTACTTGTGTACTTTTTTTAATATTGGGAAATGCATGATACGATCAAAAAAGTACTAGTAATTATGCTTTTGTTCAATGAATAGCTTAATTTAACAAAGAAAACATTCATTTCTATACAATACGTACGTATAATATGAACTTTTAACTTAAAGTCTTCAAAACGATATTGAAATTTAACGTTATAATAAATGTAAAAGTTGTGAAAATGCTGTTAATACATAATTATTTTAGATATAATTTCATTAAATGGTATATAATATATGTATGTACGAGGGGCTCACCCTCGCTTCGCTCGGGTTCGTCGCTAGGTACGTTTTAAATATATATAAATAGATATTACCCTGCGTTAGCATATAATTTTTTTTTTCATAAGAACCTTCTCCTGACAATAACAAACACAACAAAAAAAATAGTTAAATCGGTCCAGCCGTTCGCGCGTGATGGCGTGACCAAGGGAAATACAGATTCATTTATATATATATATATATATATATATATATATATATATATATATATATATATATATATATATATATATATATATATATATATAATGCATACATATGTTTTTAAAATAATAATAAAATAATTATGCTGCTAGAGGATTTAGGATATTTTAGAAAAGTTCTCAAACTGTATAATAATCTTTATAAATTCTCACAAAATACATTGGAAGTGCAGAAAAAAACGTGTGTGTGTACTTATGTACGCACGTAATAAATTATACTTATTTGGCGTAACAGAACAAAAATAGCTAAAGATTTCATCCCGTATGTCACAACTCTCTGTTTGTAAAAGGAATGAAAAATTAATAAAAATATATTATGGTTATCAGCTAACTTCATCATGTCGCTTTTTGGCTGTCAGTGTATCATAAAAATTTTACTCTCATAATTTTTTCCAAACGTGCCAAAAGAAGTATGACTTCAAAAAGCTTACAATTATTTTACGAGTAATATCATTCATTCACATTTATAACTAACTATTCATCTAATGTAATGCTGGCAACTGACAGATCCTTATTCTGAAACATTTCATTAACTACTGGCTACTAACTGCTAATTTAGCTGAGCGGAACTTAAAGGTTGTAGATATTTATATAGAAGTAGATAAAGCTAGAGCCCCTTTCATCATGAATTATTTTAAATTCTATACCAGATTAATTTATTAAATAAATGAATTTACGTTTTTCATGTTAAAGAAACACAAAGAGAATTTAAATTGGCATTTCCACTGTCAAAGTGATTGAGGTATTCCTATATTAATACTATAAAAAGGTAAATATTGTGAGTTTGTGAGTTTGTAACGTTGTAGGGGGTAATCTATGTATCTACTGAACCGATTTAGATGAAATTTGGTAAGAAAATAGTTTGAGATAATGGAAAGGACATAGGAAACTTTTTATCCCGAAAATCATCCCTTAAGGGGGTGAAATGGGGATGAACGTATGTATTGGGAAGCAAGCTAGGGACGAACCTGAGCGACGCGAGGGTGAGTCACTAGTATAATATATTAGTCTATTTATCCATCGGTCATTTATAAACGTGCAAACAAAATAAATGTTCAATAAAATTATTTGGTACGAAAATTTAGTGATCTAAAATAACAGACTAAGTAGTAATGTAAATGTTTAAATTATGCGTTTAGGGCAGTAATTTTGGAAGAGAAAATTAGAAAATTAAAAAACTTTTTTCAACTTTACCAAGGCGCTCATTATGAGAAATATTTTTTTAATTTATTCTGACGCAAAAAAAATCACAATCTTGCTAAAATAAAATATTGTATGAATATTGGATTCGATAAAATATTGTACAAACTACATTCATTTAAAATATATATATTTTCTGATTCTTATCGTTCTCGAAGCACTAGGTATGTTGCTGATTAAAATTAACAATAATATACTAGCGACTCACTTATTTTAACGTATATTATAGATTTTTCAGAGATGACTTATTTTTCCGTAGTGAAAAGTATCATATATGTCGACTCGGATACCCAGCTACCATCATACCAAATTTCATAAAAATCCGTCCTGTGGATTTTTCACGATGCGCCCCCAAGCAGACTGACAGACAAAGATTCGAAAAACTATAGATTCGACCTCTGTATCGATAATAATGACAATTTTAATAAGGTTTTCTAAATAATATTTGATGTACAGATTCGACTCACTTAGAATTTTATTAAATGTATAGATTGCTTAAGACGTACAAATTGGGCTATACGCTATGTATATGTTTGAAGCTAACTAAATATAATTTGGGAACTATATCCATACTTTATTATAAATGTGAAAGTGTGTTTGTTTGTTTTTGTGTTTATTGTTGTATGGCATGATTTTTGGTGTAAAGATAGTGGGGGAGCTGGAGAGTGAGAGATCATCTCATTCCCACGGCAAAACACGTTATAATACAATCCATACATTTATTTGTGATCAGAATTACTTAAAAGTATTAATGCTATTCAAATAATAAATAAATAAGTGAAAATATTAATGCTATTCAATACAAATAAATAAATACGTGTTTTATTAGCATTTTTCGAAGTTCATCATATAAGGGGATAAAATTGGGGATGAAAATGTCAAAGAAACTTACCTTTTTAGAGATTGTTTGTTTTTTTGTGATTCGAGCGAAGCCGCGGGTTCTGCTAGTTTCATATAGAGTGTCAATTACGTTTGACCATATTTAAAGTCATAAATGTGAAAATGAACTCAGAAGTTTATAGACATATCATTACGTTAATATACATAGCAATTTGAATAAATATGAACAACTTAGCATATAGCAGTCAGTAAGTTCATTAAAAATTCATAGTTTTACGCTTACACTGGCTCTGAGGAGAGATGTTATTATGAGTGTACTCGTATATCTGGTTGAGACGTGAGATACACTTTTAAGCTTATGTCTACTTTTGTATCTACGAGTATATCAACAAAAATAGCCCGAATAAGCGCTATCCAATATCTTTGTATGGGATGAGGCATATGTATTAGTATAATATTACGTGATCTGTGGTACCTAGTATAAATGTGAATGTTTGTATGTATCGTACTCCTTTACGCAGAAATGGCTTGGCGGATTTGAAAGGAATTTAGTGCACAGATAGACGATGACCTGGAGTAAAATATACTGTTAGTAATAAAATTTGTCAAAAGGTAGCGCTGTCCGTATATATTGTTAAAAATACAAAAGGTATCTAGAATTATCCGAGTACGAGTCGCTTGTATTTTACAATTTACGTTGAAGCACTTCATCTAGCGATAACTGTATGGCGCGTTCTCAGATTTAATAAAACACAACAAACTTATTTCTATCTTTAAATAAAATAAAAAAATCTACGAGTAGTAAGTATATAGTATTTGTGTAAATTTTACTATTAAAATCATTTTAGTTTCGCTGAGCTTCGCCGGTTTTTCTCGGGACTGAGGCTTTTTTCCAAACCGATGGTAAACTCAATAATCAGGTTTAGAAAAAAATGTGATAATTTAATGCTGAATAAAATATTTTGAACTTGAATATAAAAAAAATTAAGGAAACTTATTTACGTGTGGGATTTGATGGATTTAGATCTAGACTTTATCGTACTGAATAGTGATATTAGATCAGTAGAGCTGCTATATCCAAGCGAGTTTGTGTGAAAAATGTGTATTAATGCTAAAATATAATCATTGATGATGATGATGATGATGATGATGTTCTCCTGGCCGATTCCGGCTACGGTGGCCAATCTTATTGAGTACACAAGTGCACGCGCAGACACAGGTGCACTCTCTATTCCTGTCACTCTCATACTCCGGTGGGACGACTGCTCGACACGATCAGTGAGAGTTAAGGCGCAGTACCGACGGCTTTACGTGATCGAATTATTATACTACTATTTATACAAAACATTTTTGTATGATACAATATGGATGAAAATATATTAAATAATTATAAAAAAGTAACTTTATTCAGGGATAGTAAAACTTTTAAATGAGTAAAAAAATCTGTTATAGGTACAAACCTTTCAATATCGTAATAATTTTTTAGTTATTTTTTTAGATTTTGTTTTTAGCCCATGACAATGTTTGTTTTATTAAGTTTTTAATTTAGGTTTACATTAGGATGTTAAATAATAAAATGTATCCATTAAGGAAGCTAATGCCCACTATGACGTCAACTAGATCACAAAGTTAGTTGTGGAAGGAACGGTCTCAGTCTCTAAACTGCATGAAATGCTGTCTTTGAACGTAGTAGTATATTTTTTTAATTATTTATTTACGAATCTCTATGCTTAATCTATTTATACCTACATACTGTAAATTGTTTCGAGTTCCCCTTTAGGGAACTCTAAAATAATAACAGTCCTTGAAACCCAAGTAATATGCGTTTCGACAACTATTTGATTTTAATGGTGTTTTTTTAATTTTGAATTTAACTTAGCTAAGTTTTATTCGAATCGACTAAATATATACAAGAATATTGTGTCTAAGCATTTCTGTGACCGTAGCCTAATTATTATTATTAAAAGATATGAAATTATGAAAAATTGATAAAATTATTATCTATGAACACTATTATCTATTTTTATATACTTCCAATTATATTTCTTAGTATTTTGTACTGGATCAATTCAGTTTTTATTAATATAAGAAATGAAAAAAAAAAGATATTGGGACAGCTAAGTAATGTTTATGAAAGATACCGAAGAACGAAGAAGATGCTGATAATTTTTATATTCTAATACTCATAATAACTCACACATATACTAATAATATTAGATCTTCACTCTAAAACGTGCTCAGGTAAGCTTATAGAATCTCTGTACAAAATCACTCCGATCAGTTTCTTCAACCAACAAAATATACAGATTTAGTTTTATAAAATTAGTAAGTTTAATCCTAAGCTAAAATGTAGTTAGTTACTAAAACTCTACAATGTTTCAAAAGCACCATCACGTACTGAACGCTAGTGTGCCACTCGCTTAAAGTTAGAAACTTCTGATCTGATGGGAAAAGACCACTAAGTCGATCCCAGTTTGCTTTAACTACTGATGAGCGGTCTCTATCTGCTTAGGAGTAATAACTTCAATATCTAACCAGGCCTGATAATAATTTGAATAGACACTGCCTTATATGAATATAATATTTGTCTTAAGTAAACGCTTCACAACGAAACAAGTACGTCCTATAATTCACCGAACTCATAATTGAAAATAATATTTTAATTCTAAGTCATTTAGAGTTTATGGTATATTCTTATTGTGTACACTTGATAGCTCACTCCGTTACTAGTTAAGAAATATACTTATAAATAAATTTTTAACACTCACAATATTATAGTATTTGAATTTCATTATATTCTAATAAGAAATACTTATGAAAGTGCATAATAACCTCATTTGTATGTCTGAATAGTCTTTGATTTACTTTGATAAGTCAAAATAAAGTTTTTGTCTATGTTTTTGGTCTAAAGTTTAACAGATCGATGATTCTATTTCTTTAAATTTCGTTAAATTCCATATTTTTCTAATTTTCAAGTGACATTATCCCCGCTCTATTTTAAATTAGTCGCTGTGAAGTTTTTGAAGGACCTTTCCACTTGTCGCTTTCTAGAAGTTGAATTAGATTATTTAAGGCTGTTTCTAGTCATCCGATAGTCGGACAGATAATTAATTATTGAAGATATACTTCTTTTGAGACGTTTGGAAAAAATTATAAGAGGAAACTTTTTACGATGCGCGCGCACACCGACAGCCAAAAAGCGACATGCTGAAGTTAGCTGTTAACTGCTTGTTGCCATGGTAACCGTTGTTGTTGTCTGACAAATAATATAGATAAAATATTGTATTCTTTCCTTAAATGATATTCTACAAATATATGCTTGTAATATGCCCAATATGCGTTATTTAATTATTCTATTAATTAATCATTCCTTTTACAAACAGAAAGTTGTGACACACGGGATGAAATCTTTAGCTATTTTTGTTCTGTTTCGCCAAAGAAGTATAACTTCTTACGTGCATACATAAGAACACACACACGGTTTTATTATTCATCCGACTATCGGATGACTAGCAACAGCGAACGTAAGGCGTATTTGTCCTAGAATCGATTGAATTAAAAAAAAGATTTTTAGGTAGGCACAAGAATTTATTGGCAAAAAAAGATTTCCTTAATCTACCGAGCTACAATATATAATTATATTTAATATAAATTATATTAAATAATAATAAAAATGATTACTTTACACACTACCGGGCTGTTCATTATTAAGCGCATTTGGTCTTATATATACCTACATCATTTTTTAACCATAGACATTTTTTTAACTTTAATTCAAGTCTGATTTTACTTGGGCAATATTTAAAATAGAAGCTTAAACAAACAACTATATAGACGTTTAGAACTTCTTTATAACCTAACTTAATAACGGCCTTACAACTTTATTTACCTTAGTATAACTCTTTAAGACATGAATTTTCCAAAATCATTTATTTACTATACCGAATTTCATCAAAATCTGTCCAATGGTTTTCTTGTGATGCGTTCCCAGGCAGACAGATAGACAGATAGACAGACAGACAAAAAATCTAAATAATTAAAAACTAAAACATCCACACACCAGCAAAGTTTCCACCTAGAAATATGTCACAGGTAGAGTAAACATGATTAATTTAAACATTAAAACAATATAATAAAATTTTAACAAAAGTTACTGCAAAAAACACTACAAAGGACAACAAAAAAATTGACTAAGTTAGAATTACAAAAAAATAAATAAAAAACAAATTATAAAATAAAAAAAAAACACAAAAAGAAAAACTTAAACTCTAACAGAACATAATAAAACAGAATAAAAAAAACATAATATGAATAGGATAAAAAAAACCTATATGAATTTATTATATTTGTAATATAGATAAATGATATTGTATTGTTTAGCTATAGACAATAATTTTAGTTCCACGAAATTTTGATGAGATAAGAATAAATCCCCTGTGTTTAGGGCAATAAAGTCAAATACACGAATATGTAAAGATTTATGTACATAGGGAAGAACATATCGTCGGACCTAAATAAATACAAAAAGTAATATAAAAAGTTTTATTCTAGGGATATGTATGTAATTTTCCTACGTCGAAATCAAAATTAAGTAGTTTTTTTTTATAACTGAGTGTATTTAAGACTAGCGTCCTCAACCTCGCTTGCTTCGGATCTCAGTATAATTAACTGTCACTTATTATGTAGAAATCCTGTTAGTCTTTTTCCGGGATATAACAAAGCAATTACATTCGCCAAAAAATGAATGCTCTTTTGAAACCGTTTTATTACATTATGAAAGACTGATAAAAGATGTTAGGGATTTTTGTCTTTGATATCATGTTAATATTACTGAGTTCTAAGCAATCGATTCAAGTGTTTTTATTTATAAGTAACCTTTTTTTAAAGGTATTAACGTGTACCACTTGTACAACAGGTTTTCGGTAGTAAATCCCCGGCAAAACTCCTTCAACGGTTACGAGGTTCCTACTGCTGACCTAACGAGGAAGACCAAAACTATAACCACATTGTTGACAGCAACCATTTATAGTTTTGGTCTGCCTCTAATAGTGAAGTGAACCGTAAAGCAACCAATTCCGCTCACGTTTCACTCTGTTAAGTACACTGAGCAATCCGCACAGCATACCTTTCAAATTCCAAAAATGCTTAACGCTGGCAGGATTGCCAGACGCTTTTAAGATGAGGATGCACAAGTAATCTTATATCTATATATTAAGTATCCATTAAATATATATATATATATATATATATATATATATATATATATATATATATATATATATGTGTGTGTATAATTTTTAATATTTTTCTATAGACATTATCAAGAGGTAAACTTATGCATTCAGTAATATCAACCACGTACACCTTACCAACACGTTTTATAATAGAGTTTGGTATTATCTGTTTTAAAGTTATCTTTGGTCCGCATTCTCACGGAATGCTCCGGGAAGTCCATTTAAAGCTTTAATACCCGGTGTCACGTTTGCTCGCGCGTGTTTGATTCTAGTTTAGCTTATTTTCACGTATACCAATTTGTATTATAAATGGAAATCTCAACTCATATCCAGCTGTTCTAGAAAACGATAATGGCATAAACATTGCTTAAGTGTGAGCTGAACTCACTTGTTAGATTTTATTTAGTTTTTTTTTACCCAAATTTACTATTACAATCAGAATATATTTCTTTACGCCATACATACGTCGGTCATTGTACATAACAAAATGTATTTAATATACATCACACGACACATTTCAAGCAGTAGTTGTTATGAGTTTTAAAGTTCGATCAATGATACGTATACATGGTAGATAAATTAATTTTCAAAATTCTATGGCAATTTATAATCAAGGTAATACTTAAATGCTCCAAATATAGATAATACTTATAATATAAAAATCTGCTACAATTAACTGATAATTGGATTAATCTGTGAACATTCGAGAAATTGAAGTCGATTCAATACATTTGTCGAATCGATATTATTTAACCACTACTAAAGCTTTCATTGCAAGCTCAAATCGAAATAGTTAAGAGGATTTCATTTTGTTACACGTTTTTGGAACAATAAATACGTAATATAACAGAAATTAATAGTAATTATTTATTTGAAATAGGTAATTATAATTTATTTGGAAATTTGTAAATAGCTTAATTGCTCTATTATGATAAGCTCATTCTTTAAAATTTAAATGATAAAATGGGAGTTATTATAAACACAAATAATAAATATAACTTATTCTTACTTTCTTCGTCAAATTAAATACAATGACCATATTTGAGTTTTCCAGTATCCCTTTAACTGTATGTACAGCGTGAAGTTGCGATAATTAAATATTAACAAAAATACTCATCGATTGCAATTTTTATTCTTATAAAAACTATTTTTTATTCATATACAGACTGATTCATTGAAATAAGTCGATTGTATTGTATTCATCCCTTTTAACGTCCCCCTGCTGGGGGTGGGCCTCCCTTCAGTACAAGGGGGATCAGGCCATAGTCCACCACGCTGGCCAAGTGCGGGTTGGCGGACTTCACATGTCTATCGAAAATTTGCTAGGTTCTCTCAGACATGCAGGTTTCCTCACGTTTTCCTTAACCGTAGTGGCAAGTGGTAATCATGTTAGAAATGATTCGCACATGAAAATATTAGAGGTGAGAGTCCTGAGATTTGAACCCGCTTCACTATATGTTCTTTTTCTATATTAAACTATAGCTTATATATTTAATAAGAAAAAAATACTTTTCAGAATCCATTATGAGCGTCCGCACCACGTAAAACAAGTCACTAAAGGTTTACAATTACAATTGAATGGTTTAAGAACACACAGAATACAATCATACAAAGAGACTTTGATTTTTATTTATATTGATTATAATGTTGTGATTATATATTGAGAATTTGCTTGCAATAACAGATAACTGATAACAATTAATCCACAAATTACAGGACACATTAACAGAATCGATAGTGTTTAACCGCCTCATGTTGTACCATTGCGAACTCGCGCCTGAACTGTATTAAACGAATTCCATTAAACTCCACATTCAATTAAAATAATATATTTTACTCGTTATTAATTTACGTTAAATATTCCTAGAATTTATTACTGAACTATTAAGTAGAAAAACAAATTTAATTTTTGATATGAAAATAAAACAACGTTCAATTAAATAATTATATATTACAAAATATATAATTATTTAATTGAATACATATAATATGTAACGTATTTTGTTATATTTGTGTAAATAAAATCTCTGATTTCAGTAAGATGATTCTTCTCGCTTCTGGGAAATAGGGTAAGATGTTGATCCATGAATCCAAGCTAAGTGTAACTATCCCAACCTTAAAAATACAACCCTAAATTATTTTAATAGTATTTTTAATTTCTAATATGAAACCAATAAACTATTTAAAAAAATCGAGGTCGTATTATTTAAAAAAAAATATTTCTGTCTATTTATTGACCTTTCTTTAATGCGCGGCTATTGTGATTAACTCTTTCTTGTTTAACATTGCGAAATGCATTTACACATACTACCTGCATATATACAGGTGGTTGTGTGGAACTCACCGGCTAGAAAACCAGTACTTCCCATGAAAACCCAAGTGAACCTCCTTCGTCTTTATGGGGCATCGTGACTAACTAAGTTATATAGTTTCAAGTAAGTTACTAAATGAAATTAAAATATATTAACTTCACTTTGCTCTATACTCGTTGTCTAAATCAAGATATTGCTATAAGTAAAAATGGCTTACTTGCCACCTTATTTAGCTAAATATGTTATTACAGACTTAAACGTCTCTAAATATATTTATAAATAAGATTATTTAAAAACGAGTTCAAATGAATTTCAAAGCAAATCACCTTGGTTTCAGCTCTGTAGGAGAAGCAGTGTGATATGCCTCTATTGAGTCCCTGGAGCAAGCCAAATACATCCCCGGGTCCCAACAGCTCGTGCGTGGTCTCAGTCAAATCTGATTGCACAGAAACTACCGACACTGCGCCCGACGCCACCCAGTGCATGCGAGCTTCACTATCACCCGCTACTACTACATAGTTACCTGAAAATTGATTAAATATTATTTTAAATTCGATGACTGCCGATGATGAGTTGCAATATTTAACTTTTCCCCAGAGGTCACAGATTCGAGTTCCGCGAGAAATATAAATAAGTCATAATCGAGATCACTTCACGATGTAACCGCTCAAAGGATTTTAGTGAGCTTAGATTATGAGTAATTGTGCATAAAGTCTTCTTAATTTTTGAGAATTTATATGTTTAGTTATAATATTCTTATAAGCAATAATATTATAATCATTGTATTTTTGTTAGACAGGAAATGTATTAGATACCTTTTCCTACAACTCTGTACAGTGATGTATGAACCAATTAACTAACTCATTTTTCTCTATTTATCAACTTCAAGTAGTCGACTACGTATAAAGATTGAACGCATTTCATTCGTGTTTATCGTTTGTTATTATTAATGTCTAAATATTCATATAATGATGAATACATATTATTTGGATATTTTTGTTTGTTATTAATGTTCGAAAATATCTTGCAGAACGCTCAGTGTGAAAATAATAAAATTAGCCGTATTTAAGTATTATTATAATATGTTTTAAAACTTTTAAGCAGCTATTATTCAAAAATATATTAAAATAATCATTTTCATATGCCTGTGACATGTACCTATATAAATCATGACTGATAGGTACATCTTATCTACAGAGGTGAAGAAAAGTAGCAAACTTTATATGTGGAATCAGATTATTCTGGCTGCTTGTGTA